>VDFB02281492.1:224397389-224514665 GCA_007258455.2 Sequoia sempervirens | reverse complement strand
CTAATGTGGTTTAAAATAGGAAAGTGATAAGCATGAATCGACATATAGTGACCTTCGAGAGTGAAATAACGCATAACAAATAGACTCACAAGGGAAAAATGAGGAGGAAGTTTGAATCTGGCATACCCATTCTGGAACTGCTTGAGATTTTCTCCATCATGCAAAAAATTATCCACAAATATTTGGTAATTAGCTCCACTTTTTTTGGCAACCTTCAGACCAGAATTCTGCAACCCCGTGGCCTTGGCTATGAAATGAGAAGTAACCTCAAATTTAACAGCACCTATAGAAACCTAGCCTCTCCTCCAAGAATTAGTAAATTTTGCCGTTAAACTTTCATTATAGCCTTTGAGGGATTGGAAGAAGGATTCCATTCCCACATTTTCAAACATACTCCAGAGGTCACCATTCTATTTTAGCGCTTGGTAGTTAGGCGGTTCAATTCTTTTTCTTGGACCTCCCATCTTGCTCGTCTGCAAGTTCTTGTGCAGAGACTGGCTAGACTTCATACTCTCCCCTACAAACTGCTTTCTTCCCTGACTGAAACCAGCTTTCGAAACCTAGACTAAACACATACTCACAAAGGAATTGCAATTTGAGAAGTTTCTTCTTAGGGACGACAACCTCACATTTCCTAGAGCCCAAAAAAAATATGATTTTTGCTAGCATTAACAACCATAATTAAATTCTTTCCGTTTCCCTTTATAGAAATACGTGAATAACTGACAGAGGGATTTTTGGCACATATTGAAATGACAGCCTTAATCAAAACCAAAATAGGCATGTGATTTTTGATCATACTCTTTAACGAGAAATTAATGAGATTATCTCCCTCGAGGATCCTCAATACCTGCACGTACACCTTAAACCATCATAACTGGGATAGCTTGACAACACCACTTGTACTCTTCCATCCCGCCAACAACCAAATTTTCAAATACGCATTTGATATTCATTTTCCAACTTTTCATTAAGGATGACATCTCTAAGAGGCGGCGAAATATTTCCATTGGTCCACCTTGTCCAACGCCTACACTCTAGCACCACATTGGCTGCACAGTCAACAACTCTACTCCCTTCCCTATACACATGTTGAACTCGAAAGATAGTAAAAGAATTTTTAATTACTTTACATCTGTCTATAATATTTCTTATTTCCCATGGGGGTGTAGCAACATCATTTAAAATATCCACAATTAACTTTGAGTCCCCTTCTATGATAATGCTTTTAAAACCCAACTCCTTTAGGAAATTGAAGGCACTAAGAGAAGCCATAGCTTCAACTTTGTTGTTAGAGCAGATACCAAGGTTCCCTCCAAAAGCCATTACACAGTCACCAATCTGGTTTCTCACGAGTCCACCAACTCCAGCCTGACTTGGATTACATTTTGAGCATCCATCAAAGTTGCACTTCACCCAATATTTCTTAGGAGGATTCCAGATAGTACCCATCTGATTAAGTATCTTAGACCAGTTCAGATTGGTTAAGTCTCTACTTAAACCCTAATTTTGTCTTATTCTCATCTCCTTGTAGTTCGGCCAGGAGTTGGAGAAGCTATATCTGCTTGCCTCAATATTTTCCTTTATTTGAGTTCTAATTATATGAAGCACCTCCCCATTGCTTCTCTCTACTTATCTAAAACTTCTATTGTTTCTCTACTTCCATATCCCCCATGTAACAAAGGGGGGAACTTGATTCCACAGATCCACGATAACATTATGAGAGAAAGGACATTTTGACCATCCTTCGATAAACAACTTCATTGAGTTTGGAAACACCCATTCCAAAGGCAACAACTGCAACAAATTGGACCACACTTCCCTTGCATAATTGCAATGGAAGAACAAATGAGTTATCGATTCTTCCTCCTGCTTACAAAGAGAACACCAGTTAACCAAATGGAAAACTCTCTTAACCAAGTTATCAATGGTGAGGATATTTCCATGGGCTGCAGACCACCAGAAACAATTAATTTTAGGAATCAAATTCTTAAGCCACACCACTTTCTCGAAGGAATTAAGAACAACAACTTGGGCCCTCACCAAGTCTTCATAGGTCTTTCTAACCGAGAAACAACCTGAGGAGCTGCTTTTCCAGAGCCATTCATCCTCCCTTCCTCTATCAAACCACTTCGCCTCCCCAATCAAATTATGCAGATTGATGAGTAGAGGATCCCAGTTCACCTGTCTTTGACCCCACAAATTTTTTCTCCTTAACAAGGCATCAAACTCCTTCCATTTTGATTCCTTCCCTTCCTAGATTATGTAATCACTCACCTTTTTGCCACAAATTCTTTTGACCCCGTAAATTTGTATTGTTGAAACTCTTGAGTTGACTCAATTTTTTCTTAAATTGAACCCCTAAGGGATTTAGGACCAATGATGTTATGAATGTGAAAAATAGAAAAATGGGTAGGCATTCAATACACATGGGGTTTTATGCTAAATTTGGAATGTTTTTCCAAACTTACTATAAATAGAAAGGAAAAGATGAGTGTAATGAACCCACCTATTCTTCTATTTCATTCAGGAAATGAGATCCCTCAAGTTAAAATTCACTTTCAACCCTTAGGTGAGTGAATTTTTTGAGGAATCTTGCAATTTCCCTTATGTGTGTGTGGATGGGGGTCTTGGTCAAACAACACTTTGGGGAGAAAAAATAAAAAATAAAAAATAAGAAAATAGTAAATCAATGCCAAAATGCAATATAACAATTGGAATTGCTAGATGAAACTCAAAATAAGCAAAACCAAAAATCAGATCATAGATCATAGAAGGCTAGAATGATGTTTACCAGTCACCAAAAGTTAGTTTCTAAAGTTGATCTGGGACTCATTCGCCTAGGAGCGAATGGGTCTTGAGTTAGGATTTTTTTGCAATTTTAGGGAGCCTCTGCTACAAATATGAGTCCTTCAATTTTCCCAGGTTTTAGGTTCGAGAATCTGAAAACAAATTATAAACCTTGGAATGTAGATTTTCTACTTGCATGAAATAGCTTAAATGGATGTTGATCTTGATCCTTGAATCTTGACTTGAGATAATGGCTTTGAATGCTTGAATGGATCATTAAACCTACATTACCATATTAGCTCCAAAAACATGCATGATGCAAGAAGACTTTGATGTGACAATTGGATCTTGATTGCTACAATAAATCTTCAATAAATTTTCCTTTGAATTCCTTGAATTCCTCTTGAAATGCTCTTGAAATCTCACTTTTCTATAGGAATGTTCACTTCAAAATCTTAGATGACACATAGTGAAATAACCTCATATTTATAGATATGTATCCTCAATTACTTGAAATTCAAATAACACAAGCTGACATTTGAATATAGATTTGAAAAAATTAAACTACCACCAAAAACATAATTTAAATTTAGGTCCTAGGTCTAAGGGAGGACCCATTCACCCATGGGAAAATGGGTCCTAGGTCCCTAACCTAGGACACACATTGCTCAATGAGAAGTGCTATGTTAAGGCAATGAATGTCGGGTTTCCCCTTCAAAAAATGTAATTAAATAGGCTTGAAAAATGAATTAAGGGCCAACTAAGGCATAATTAAGCTCAATTAATTAAAGGAGACATAAATAAGTGTGAAAGTGTAAATAAGTACACTTTACAACACTAAAATAAGGCACAATTATGTCCAAATTAACATTAATTCCAAATTAAGTGTGAAAATGTAAAAGGGATACATTTTTCTACACTACATTTAGCCCCCACTTTAGTGAGAGGATGACCTTGTGTCAAACCCACACTAAAGTAGAAAATGAAAACATATGTATGTAGCAACAACAAGATTACTCAATCATACAACATCAAAGACTTAAAAAGAAAAGTAAAAACAAAAAAGGTCGGATCAAGCCTCGACTGTCCAACATGATGTGGAACACACCTCAACTGTTTGTCCAAAAGAAAAGGGCGGATCGAGCCTTAACTATCCAACATGATGTGGAACACGTCTTGGCTATTTGTCCAAAAAAATGTTCACAAGAGGAACTTGATGTCCACTATGCAGACAATAATGCACGCTCACTCTGGGCTAATGGAACCTTAGGTTGTCCACTAGGTGAGCCCCCAAGGGTGGAAAATGAGAGAATATTATTAGGCTCCCATACCATATCAAAGCTATCCCTCTGACAACTTCAATAAGGAACCACAAAAATTAAAAAAAAACTTTGAGCTTCATAAGGCCTAACAAGCTGCATTATGCTAAGCACCTATGAACAAACAAGGCAAGGATCCATTGGCAAGCAAAGTGTGTTATGCTTGGTGGCCTTGAAAAGGGTTCGAGCTTCAAAAGCTTAGCAAGCTGTGTTATGCTAAACACTTATGAACAAAATACAAATAAAAATTTTCAAAGGGATTTTGCTTAGTTCACGTAAGGTCTCCTCTTAGGGAACATCATGCCTAATTTCTCCAAGAGAGGACAAGTATAGGATAAAATATTCACAACTTAGGTAATGCAATCTGTAACATCACCACTAAGAGGAAAGTCATATGCCAATAAATATCACACTCTCAGAGGACATCAAACCCAAATAAACCACCAAGAAAAATATGCATCACAAGAAGAAAGAAAAAACACACAATGAAACATAAGGATTGCCAAAACTTTCAAAAATAATAATGCCAATGTATGCCCCCACTTTAAAGAAATTTCTAACACCATAATCAATGCTAAACAATAAAGGAGGACATGAGAGATTATTCAAAAAGCCTTATTCCAAGTCATATGTTTCCAAATGAAGCTACATCATGAAAAGGGAGGGGAAAGGGTTGCCCCCAAAATGAAATCATAGGACACATAAGGGATCTACGGATTCGGGGTTAGTATGTCTTTGCTACAATGTGATTATAAAGATTAGAAATGTCATCATTCCACAAATACTCATAGAACTGGAAGAATGACACATATAGAGCGAAAACAAAGAAAACAATTTTGGGTCAACATGGAAGAGACCTAAATGTCTTGATGCCTTGTGTCATCCCCAAAAGGAAAATAGAAGACAAGTGAAAAGATAAATTTTTATGATATATATATGAATGTAGCTACAAATAGAGGAATGCACATGAAGAGATACATCAAATAGAACAATATGGAGGATCAAATTACACACATGCAATCACATAAAGAACATGCAAAGAAAAAAAAACAAGACTAGTAAGGCACATGTGAGTCAACCTACAGTAGGTCGTCCACATCCCAATCTCATTCAGTATATGTAGAAGGTAGAAAACTAGCCAAAGGGACAACATCAAGTGTTGAACTAGGACAAGGCTATCTAATCCCTTTCCCCCACCAAGTGCAATACAAGGATGAGCTGATATGAGTGATGAGAATGTGCTCCTTGCAATAAAGAAAATGATTTGTAATGAATGTAAAGCATGCAATAGTGAGTATGCTATGATCCTACAACTATTACATGGCAAGGAGAAAAGTTCATGTAATTACTATCCAACGAATTTCTCATAAGAATCATGGTCATTAGGATAAAATTCTTGCAATATTATCTTTAAGGCATGACACTCATCAATAAGGTTCCCAAGAGTTCTATGATATGTGCAATAATTAATGTTCTTAGGCTTGTTGCTTTTACTTGGAGGTGCCAATGTAATCCATCCTACATGAAGAAGGTATTCCATTTTTTGTTCAATATGTGTTTTAGTATGTAGGAATGATAACTTTTTGAGTTTATAAGGTTTGGATTTCTTGCTTGTTTGAGGATCTTGTTGAGGTTGATTCAAAGGAGAAGGACCTAAAGTGATCCTATCATCCTTGTGAGACATTTTAGCATCATTATGAGGGAGGAAATTTGTATCCTTAGAAGATGTGGAGGGATAAGGATCTTGATATTCTAGTCCTTTAGTATCTTCATTTGGGATTTGTTCTAGAAGTTTGTAAATTTCATGCTCATTAGTTATGTCACATCCTTGCTTAGTTAATATTTTAAAGCCTTGGACATAGGTCTTTTCTAAGTTGATGGGTGTGTTTGTCACTTTGTTAACATAAGATAGATTAGAGGAGCTAGGTGTAGGGAAAGATTGTGGACTACGAATGGGGGAATTTTTTATCTTCTATAATATTGTTGGATTTAGTTGATATGATTTTTCCCTTGGTTTATTCCTATGTGTGTCAATCCGAGAAACAAAAAATGATGAAAGGTATTGGGGTTGTTTGCTTAATGGTTGAAGACAATAAGCTGAGAAAATGTGAGATGCATTCTATGAGAAAATGAATATTCAATTTTTCACACTTACTAGAAATGATTCTAACTTTTACTCTTAAACAATTTATGATCTAATAAGAAATTTTCTTTAAATCGAGTAAATTGATCACCATTAAGCACAAGACACTAATTAAACACTCTTAGTCTTAGTTACATATAAAGTGATTTCCGAAATTGCAATGGTTTCAGTTGATAAATTTTTGATGATAGGAGCTATTAGCTAAGTGACAGGAGCTATGGTTCTGGCAATAGGACTTGTGTAGAAAAGACTGTCTTTTATAGAAATAGAATTGCAACCTGATTAGTTACGAACATAAAGTAGCATTGCATTCACATGAGATAATATGGTATTTAGATTTAAGACTAAGAGAAATCACCATATAATTTGAATAAGTAAATGCACACACATAAAAGTAACTTAATCAAAATACATATACTCACAAACAAAGCAAGTAAAATGTAAATTCAATTGGTTGACTGAAGAGGGGGACCTACCTCCCAATTAGCTGAATGAGAGAATTAATCACAGGTTCGCACGAGCTTTCAGAATAAGTTCTTCTTTTGATCAGAATGATAATAACAATAGTAGTAAAAATAGATGTCCTTCATATGAAAGAACGAGCATATATATAGCCTTGTTCATAAAAAACCAACTATCCTAAATGCCAAATATAGTCAAAATAACCCAATTAAGAAAAGGATGAAGTTGCCTACGACCATCCTTTCTTGAAAATTATTTTTAAAAAAATTACATAAAATACATAAACACCGTAAGCTTTCTAACAACTCCTCATAACCTATCCTCGTCCTCTTCCTGGTGGTTACCATCCTCATGCTCAAGATCATTGGAATTATATATTACACACAAAACCATCAACATTAGCATTGAATAATCGATAATTCTCAAAGATATACTACATCCCTTAATTATATTAATTTATACAATCTTATCAATTTATCATGGAAACTTTAGGGAAACTTATAAGAATATAGGTTGAAATTACACAACAAAACATGACACATATGTAACCCATCATTTCCCCCCAGCTGAAGGGTTTACATGTCCTCATGCATCACTTACAGTCCTAACTGGATTACTGGTCAATTTCTCCATTGTGGCCACTATTTCAGTTCCCCATTTAGTCTTCAAGCTCTGAATCTCCTGTCGATGCTCAACCAAAGTTATATATTTACTCTTAAGACCTTGTTCTATAGAAACCTTCAAATCATCAACAACCTTCTAATGCTTAGCTAAGGGTATATATTCAACTCCAATATTCTGCTCCCACATAGCATTGTGAGTGTTAAGAACATGTTGATGTTCATAAAATGTAATATAGTTTCTTAAGTCAGGCTCCTTTACTTGGCTTATCTTCTCCAATTATTGTTTCAATCTCCTAACCTACTATTAGTTCTACTCATACATTGTCTCTAGCTATCCCCTACGAGAATTTGTTTCCATTTATAATTTTTGCACCTTAATTTGCAAATCCCAAAGTTCCATTTGTTGTTTACAAACTATCTCCTCTAAGTAGAATTCTTCTTGCACAAGAGAATTGTCAGATATATTTTTCCCCTAGATTCATTTTGCAGAACAACATTAACTGGCGATGGTTTAGATAGAGATTTAGGATTTACTGTTCGCTCAGGAGAAACAAAAAGAGTATGCCCTGTCATTGTGTAGAGACATAGAGTGCAAATGACTCTTTGGTATAGATATTCCCCTATAGAGCATCATTATCTGACTTATCCACACCTTCTTCATTCAATGTGTGATCATCAGTCATATATTCATGATTACTTAAATTTGCTTCCTCACTCTGTGCATCTCCCTTATCACTTTGTACATAGTCTTCATTACTAGTTTCCTATTCCAAAGCAACATTTTTCCCTTCCTGATCCAATGAGGGATTATCAACAACATTCTCAACTACATAGGAAATTTCAATATTTATCTGTTCAATTTCTGAATTAAAGTTCTCTACAACTTCATCATCCATTTGTTCACTAATTGGGCTAGATTCTTTTTCTTTGTTAATTGAGCCTTATGGTGGCTCTATTTTAATTTGTGCTAGTTTTGATGCCTCAATTCTCAACTTTTCCTATCTCTACCAGAAAAATAGGTGGCTAGCAATTCAATATCCGACCCCTGCTCTAGCTATTCCTCACCCACAATGATGGCTGCGTTAGCTAATTTCTGCAAGTGAGAGGTTGAAGGGTCCTTTGTTTTAATTTTCCTTATTCTCCTAGTATTATGAGAAGGTCCTTCTAAAAGGGTTTTAATAGGTTTTAGAGTTGAGGGCTTCCTAATCTTAATCCTTTTACCCTTACTTTTCTTCGTTTTCTCCTGTTTTACAGGTGCAACTATCTCATTGCTCAGACTAGGGTTATTTGGGATTTGGGGTTTAGTCATTAGACCCAGCTACATGAATGTTGGGCATTCTTTTCTTATCCTTGGCCTCATGAGCCTTCAGATTAGAATCTTCATCCCCAATGAGCTCAACCCAAGTGATTTTAGGTACAACATGTTTCAAACCCTCCATTACAATTAGTTCTATCAATCCATGGTGTGATAAGGAATTAATATGCCCTTTTTGAACTACAAAAGACATTCGTTTAACAAAATGAAAAAGGAAATAGGGAACATTCATCAAATATTGATGCCATAAATGATAGAGCATTCGTAGGTGCTGAGAAAAATATAGACATACCTTCCCTCTCCAGTAGTGTACTAAATTAGAAACTTGCAAACATCCGCCCATGGATGTGGAAGTGAAAGATGTACAGTACCCTGGTTAACAATGGTTTGTAGCTTTTATTTTCCTCTCAAAAATATTTCTTTATACTGCTATAAATCAGTTACCCTCTTTGCATGTTTTGGATAATACATTTTACCCTCCTGAGGTAGATTAGTAACATTTTCTATGGTTTGGACAGTGACTGTAAAAGAAAAGCCTCACATAGTGACAGTCCCATTGTCATTGAATGCCATGGAAAAATCATAGGCGACCCGATCATCAAACCCACACAAGGATTTGAAAAAGACATCCCATTTAGCTTGTTTGAAAATTTTGTAGACCTCCTTATGGTTTCTTAGTGTGGTCATAGAGGTGGGTTCCTGACGAATATGAACTCCTCCCATGACGGTTATACCAGAGACTAGCTACAATGAACACTTGAGATGTAAAGGAAATGAAATCACACAATAAAAAAGGAAGACTCACAAGATAATTATAGAGGTATACGAATGGTGGGAGCATTAATAAGGGATAATGTAATCAAATCCAGACTTAATCCTTTACACGAGCGACTAACATACCCATAATGGAAAACATTAAAATATTAATGTAGCCTCCCCCTAGCTAAAGGTTTGGCGACGTCCCTGGTTGCCAATCATAAAAAGAAAAGATGCAAAAATCAATAATAAATGAAGGATATAATATACTGGAGAAAATTACCGATACTAGTATGTCACTAAAGATCAGATTAGAAAGTCTGGGAAAGGAGGAAGCATGGATGACGTCGGTGACATGCATGAAACTTCAAATCAAATCTGTACAAATATGATGAAAGAGAAAGATCCATTAAAATAAATGATGAGATAGAGGCAACAAATGAAGGTGTCCCATCATCGATGAAGTGGACGCACTACCAAAGAAAATGGTTGATGGGACAGTATAAAAATGGACTGATGAACAAACAAAGGACGTGATAGTGACACATTGTCAATGTAGAGCATAGAGGAGAACACCACATAGGTGGGGTCGAATGAAATAATATCAAGTGGGGAGAGAGAAACTCGATGGAAGGAAAGGTGATAGGACAAATGAAATCAAAGGTGAAGAGTATGATATGATTGACATGAAGCAGAGGTAGTGGAAAAAGACAAGAGAAAACAACTATTGTAATGCTAACATGGTGATGATGAGGAAAAGGTGAAGGGAAACTAGATGGAAAAACGATGAGCTCCTGTCACACCAAGGGAATGACAGGAGTAATGACAAAAAGAGGCCGGTGATTAATTAATTTTTTTTTTAAATTATATATATATATATATATATATATATATATTTTTTTTTTTCATATATAGTTTTGATAACAAATTGTTGGGAGACCGATTTTCATCCTATTATCACCTAGAGATGTTGGAATTCCAATTTTCACCACTAGTTTTTTTTTCTCTTTTTTTTCTTATTTTCTTAACATGTTAGAAAGTACCTAAAAGGTACATTAAGAGGCCATAGGCACTCTATCAAGCAAATGGAGTCCCTTTCAAAAATTTGAAATGAATTCCTCCCTAGAAATAGGTCTTTTGTACAACTTCAAGCGGTGGCCATTGACGACTAGAGCCATATGGTCAGAATCCACAGTCGCAGCTTGATTGCACCATTGTTGTAGACCATCTCAATCTCGTACAACCTGAGCCACCGAGTGTGAAACTTACCCTTGAAGTATTGAAAGAGAGATTCATACAAGAGGGCCTAATCACCAGGTTGAAATGACTGCTGTCGAATGTAACGGTCATGCCAGAGATCACATTGTTTCTGGACAGCCTTTGCATGGAAGAGTGCTTGTTGGTGAAGTTCATCAAGTGAATGAAGTTGTGAAATCCATTCTTTTTGTGCATCAGTCATGTTCATACCCAACTGGAGTGTGGTGCAAATATTTTTTACCTCAAACTCAATAGGAAGAACAACTCTCTTACCATAGACAAACTCATAAGGTGTCAAACTAGTGATAGTTTTCTATGTCATGCAGTAGGTCCACACGGCTTCAAGAAGTCACACAGTCCAATCTCTTTTATGGAGGGTAAATGTCATGGTAAGAATGTTATCGAGTTCTCAATTAGTAACTTCAACCTGACCATTAGCTTGAGGATGATAAGGTGAAGAATTGTGATGTCAAATCTCATACTCACGAACCAAAGCAAAAATGAAGTTGGACGTGAACTTGGACCTTGATCTATGACTATCTCTCATGGAACCCTGAATCTGGTAAAAATATCAGAATAGAGGAAATCAACTACCTTGGTGCCCCTTGCATGCTTTAAAGCAACAACTTCAACCCACTTGGTTACATAATCTATGCACAAAAGGATGTATTCGTTGTTATGAGATGGCGAGTTGACAGGTCCAACAAAATCAAGCCCCAATTTTTCAAAGGGTTTAATGGACAACTGAGGATGCAAGGGAATTTCATCTAAGCACGTGGGGTGGCCCATACACTGACATTTATCACAGTGTTGAACGTAACACTTATAATCCTGTAGGCAAATAATAACATGTAATTAAGATCTTTTGAGTAGTCCTCTGAGTAGAAAAATGTCCTCCACAAGGTTCTATGTGGCATGCACAAAGTATGTCGAAGACATTGTCTTCAAGTACACACTGACACATGATGTTGTCAAGGCCACATCAGAAGAGCAATCCATTGATCCATGTGTAGTCACTGTGGAGTCCAACCAAATTTCAATGTTCCCTTGGAGAGAAATGAGGTGGGAACTTGTAAGTAACCAGGTAATTTTCCATGCTAGGGTACCACGTGCTCTTTGTTGATATAGCAAAGAGATGCTCATATAGAAAGGCATCATAACTAGAACTGGTTCATCATCTTGTTGTTATAACCTGGACAAAAAATCTACAACCACATTCCCTCGACTAGGTTTATCAAGTATAGTAATGTCAAATTCTTGAAGCAAAAGTAACCACTTAATAACTCTACCAGTTACAACAGGTTTATTCATTAGAATCAAATTGTAGAATGATCAATATGAACAAACACCTTATATTCGGTAATATAATGAAAAAACTTATTGATTGCATAACAACAACTAGAAACTCCTTTTCAGTTACTGTATAGTTTACCTCGGCTCTTGTGAAATTTTTACTGATGTAGTAGATGGAGTAGAAAAGGTTATCTTCTTTCTATCCAAGGATAGCTCCCATGGAACTATCTGAGGCATCAGTGTGAATATGAAAAGGTAATTCCTAGTTCGGTCCTCTGAGTATTGGTGTGGTTACAAGTTTGTTCTTGATGGTTTTGAAGGCTTCTTGACATTTTGGTGTCCAAGAGAAAATGAAATATTTTGCTAATAAAGAAAACAAGGGGGAGAAAATCTTACTAAGAAACCTCCTATAATACCCTGCATGGCCCAAGAAGCTATGCACATCCTTTTGGATAGCGGTGTAGGAAAGTATTGAATGATCTGTATCTTTCTAGGATCAACTTGGATACCCTTGGAAGAAATATAAGGACCAAGTACTATCCCCTTTGTCATAATCATATGGAAGTTTTCATGACTCAATGATAAATTAGTGTCTATACAACATCTAAGTACCTTTTCTAAATTTTATTTAGCCTCTTCATAAGTATTACCATGGATAGCAAAATCGAACATATACCCCTCAACACAATCATTTACAAGATCTGCAAAAATGCTCAAAACTGCCCTTTGAAAAGTGGTAGGGGCATTACATAAACCAAACAGAAAAATGTTATAGGAAAAAGTGCACCAAGGAAAAGTGAAGGTAGTCTTCTCTTGGTCCTCAGGTGCTATGCAAATCTAGTTGTAGCCGTTGAATCCATCCAAAAAATGAAAGAACTTTTTACTTGCAAGAGTGTCCAACACTTGATCAATAAATGACAAGGGAAAGTGATCCTTTTTAGTAGCTTTATTAAGTGCTCTATAATCAAAATTAATTCTCCACTTACCATTTTTCTTAGGAACCACAACTAGAGGAGAGACCCACTGACTATCTGAAATATGATATATAAAACCAACATTTAATAGTTTCTATAACTCCTCTTTAACTATTTCACGCAAGACAGGATTGAGCCGTCACTGTGGTTGCCTAACTGGATGACTACCTTCTTCAATATAAATATGGTGGGTACAGGTTTTAGGATGAATGCCACACGTATCTTGGTATTCCCAAAAAAATGCATCTTTATTAGTTCTAAGTATGGCAATGAGATCTTGGATTTGTTCAGTGGTTAAATTTGGGTTAATTTATTAAGTGTGCGATCTGGAAAAAATTCCATGACTTCTGATTGTGTAGGTGAATTAATGGCTAGTACTTGTGAAGTGGATGGTGTATCAATAGAAATTCCAAACAATAAAAATGAATTGTATAGACAATTATGAGGTAGAAACTGATACAATGTTACAAAGTGTTGAACAGATCCTGAGCTACCTACTAGTGAAAAATTTCTAAAAGGACAAGGAGTATTTATACCTTAATGAAGAACCATGCTTTCAAAAATTTTATTAGATGCATATCTACTTTGAAGAAAATTAACAAGAATGTTATCTTTAGTAGGTTCCTTAATCTCTAATGCTTGATCAATTGTTAAGATTGGTAACGACTCATCCAAGTCACTATCTACCCACATTGGATTCTTTGTCTCCAACAAGGGTTGTTCTGGGGGGTATAAAGTCAATTGTTTTGTGTGCTCACCATTAGAGATGACCATGTTTCCCGAATGACAATTAATGAATGCATCTGTAGCCACTAACCAAGGTTGTCCCAAAATCAAGGGGTATCCCCCAGTTTATTCTTTTGCTACAAAACCATAAAGTCAGCTAGGTATTCCCACAAATCAACCGAAAGGACTACATCTTCAATCATACCCTCTGGTTTGACCAAAGATCAGTCTGCCATTTGAAGAACTGTGGGAGTAGGTTTAAGCCCTTCTAGTGATAATCTTTGCTTTGTTTCATTTGTCATTACATTAATTGTAGTTCCAAAATCAACAAGTGTGTTAGGAATTCTAACTTTACCAATATATACCTTGATAATAGGACTCCCCAGATCAGAGTACTTAGGAATGGTTATGTTCCCAAGCATAAGTTCTGCCAACTATCCAATAACTTGGATGGTCTTTAGGTCTTTCTTCTTCTTCTACTTCTGAGTACATAGATCCCAAACTATTTTTGTATAGACATGAATGTTCTTGATAGCCTGCAACAAAGGAACCTTGATGTTAACATTGCATAACTCATTGAAAAAATTAAATTCAGGTTGGGAGACTTCCCTTTGTACTGGTTTAGATTGAAATCAGTCGGGGAAGGGAGGTTATTTTATTGGATTTGCTTCAGGTTCTTCATTAATTTTAGTGATGGTGGGCCCCTAAAGAGCCTTCCCTGATCTTAATTGAACTCTATCTAATTCTACTACATTTAGAGGATAAGTAGGTTAACCTATTGCCTCATTATTATACTCGGGTTGTGTTGCCTTATTATTGGGATTTGGGTTTGGTTAGGCTGGAATTGGTGTGGGCTTCAGTGGTTGTGTTGGATTGGCTCGCTGAGTATACGATGATGGTATGGGTGGAAGAAATTGCTGTGGCTGCTGATATGGGTTGATCATGGGAGGAGGTAGAAATTGTGATTGTGATGGATAAGGTTGTTGGTATGGTGAAGGTTGTGGTGGTTGTGGCCTCCATGCCTGTTTCGATGGCTATGAAACATACTGGTATTGTGGCATCCATTGAGGGTATGGCATAGGTTGTTGCCAACCCCAATACCATCTAGTTTGATTGGAAAAAGAATTAGATTGGATAGGTCTCAAAGCAAGATAGTCATTCATCATTCTAGGGTGCATTACTCGAGGTGGAAAGGGTCGCCTAGGGGCCATGTAGTAGACAGGTTCCTCAAAATATTCCATATCAGGAACACCTATGAGAAGAGGCCTTAAGGTAGAACTTTTACTGAATTCTTCTAGGGATGAGACCTCGAATAATTCCTAAAAATTTCACAAATATCATCAAAGTCCATTTTAGAGATGTTCCCTTTACCTATTAAATTTAATCTTCCCATAGTATCATCTCTTATTCCTCTAAGAAACAACATTTTAACAGTATCAAGAGTTATCCCTTGTTGTTGTGATCGTTGAAAACTAAACATGAAGCATTTGATGTAATCTTCCATGGACTCATCTTATTTCTATGTAATACAGAAGATTTTGTCCCAAACCTCTTTGGTTTTACAATACTCCTGGTACTTGGTCAAAAATAATTCCCTCATGACTTCCCATGTTCTGATATTCCTGAGGCTCATGAACCAACATAGTGTTGCATCCTTTAACGTGGTTGGGAACAATTTGAGCTTCTGCGCATCACTCTGATAATCATAGTTGTGGCACAACACATCAAAATAAAATAAGAACATGTTAGGATCCTCAATAGAAAGACCACGAAAGACAGGCAAAGAAGAATGGGGAATGTTTTTCATAGGGGCATCTTCTTTAGGATGTGTTATTGGAAACTCAAAGGTGACTAGATTATTGTTGTCCAATGCTCTCTCATTGTTATTATTGTTGTTGTTGTTGTTGTTGTTGTTGTTGTTGTTGTTGTTGTTATTGTTGTTATTGTTTTTGTTGTTTTTGTTGAGATCGACAATGACTTGAGATGCCCAGGGAGTGAAAAATGTTTTGAATGGCTTTTGATTTCCTAAGGATGAACTAGACCTATACTCGTAGGATTCTCGAAATAAATTTGCTACCCTCTTTTGTAATTCTTAGGAAGACTTTGGATGAACACTGAAAGGGGTCTCAACAATGGTAGACTCAATAACACACTTATCAATATCTAGTTCAGGTAACTCTTTCTCAGGTGATGGATGTACAACTAATAGTTTGACTAATTCAACATAGATGAAGTATGCACAACTAATGGTTGTAATTTATTTTTCAATTCCTCTCGTGTTGAACTACTTCCTTCAATAAATGGATTTGATTTGTTTTTCAATTCTTCGAGTTGTGAAACATCAATGGATGGTTTTAATTTGTTTTAAGTTTTTCAGGTTGTGAACTATTTCTCTTTTCTTTTCTAATTTATCTCCCTCTACTATCCCTAATTCGATTCATGCACCTAAATGACTTAAAACAACACAAATTAGGAGTATTAACCTTAACAAGGTCGGAAATTGTGTAGGATTTCCTCTTGATGTACTAGTCCTAACTCAAATCACTATGGTTTCAAGCCTTTAATACCTTTCCTTGGCAAAAGTGCCAAAAATGTAGGGAAAAACTATGGACTACGAATGGGGAAATTTTTTATCTTCTATAATATTATTGGATTCAATTGATATGATTTTTCCCTTAGTTTATTCCTATGTGTGTCAATCCAGGAAACATAAACTGACAAAAGGTATTGGTGTTGTTTGCCTAAGGGTTGAAGAAAATAAGTTGAGAAAATGTGATGCATTCTATGAGAAAATGAATATTCAATTTTTCACACTTACTAGAAATGATTCTAACTTTTACTCTTAAATAATTTATGATCTAATAATAAATGTTCTTTAAACCAAGTAAACTGATCACCATTAAGCACAAGACACTAATTAAACACTCTTAGTCTTAGTCACATATAAAATGATTTTTGAAATTGCAATGGTTTCAACTGATAAATTTTTGATGACAAGAGCTATTAGCTAAGTGGCAAGAGTTGTGGTGCTGGTGATAGGACTAGTGTAGAAAAGACTATTTTTTATAGAAAATATAATTGCAACCCGATTAGTTACAAATACAAAGTAACATTGGATTCATGCAGGATAATATGGTATTCAAATTTAAGATCAAAAGAAATCACCATATAATTTGAATAAGTAAATGCACACACATAAAATAAACTTAATAAAAATACATATACTCACACACAAAGCAAGTAAAATGTAAATTCAATTGGTTGATTGAAGAGGGGTCCTTGCCTCCCAGTTAGCCGAATGAGAATTAATCACAGGTTCGCATGAGCTTTCAGAATAATTTTTGTTGGTCAGAATGATAATAACAATAGTAGTAATAATAAATGTCCTTCATATGAAAGAACGAGCATATATAGAGCCTCATTCATAAAATCCAACTATCCTAAAGGTCAAATACAATCAAAATAGCTCAATTAAGAAAAGGATGAAGTGGCCTACGACCATCATTTTCTTAAAATTGTTTTAAAAAAAATTACATAAAAGACATAAACACCGTAAGATTTCTAACAACTCCTCATAACTAATCCTCGTCTTCTTCCTGGCGGTTACCATCCTCATGCTCGAGATCACTAGAATTCTATATTACAAACAAAACCATTAGAATTAGCATTGAATAATTGACAATTCTGAAAGATATACTACATCCCTTATTTATATTAATTTCTACAATCTTATCAATTTATCATGAAAAATTTAGGGAAACTTATGAGAATATAGGCTAAAATTACACAACAAAACATAACACATATGTAACCCATCACTAGATTCACTCATTGTTGGAGGTTTAGGCTTAGTTTGTGACTCAATTCAAGGGTGTAAAAGACCAAACATCTCAAGTTTTGGGATAGTAAAGGGTTTTGATTATTGCATGGAAGGGTAAAAGGATGCATTGCATTCAAGACTGTCAAGGAAATTGTCTGTGAATTCATACATGTTGTCATCATCTTCTCCTATGATGTCAGATTCATGAGGAAATTTATTAGGAGTTGATTGAGCATGATTAGGTTCAATTGCAGTAGGATCATTTCCAAAAACACAACTTGACACATCAACTAAATATGTTAAATATTTCCATAGATCACCAATGCACATGTCCATTGTTTGAAATGCACAGGTATTTTTCAAACTTTTAGATTTATAACAAGATAATTTTCTGATTATGCTATGTAAAAACTTGAAAATGACGTCTTGTAAATGAAATTTTGAATGGAAATAATGCTCTAAATTTATCAAATGAATCATAATATGATCAATTCCAAGTAACATAAGTTCTACAAACTAAAAACAACAAAATAAAATACAAAAGTAGATGTTTTAATGCCCAAAAATTTAGGAAACAAACCTCATCAGGGACTCATTCACCCAGGAGTGAATGGGTCCTAGCTTAGGGTTTTGAAAAATGAATTTTATAGGTTTTTGAGTTGATTCTTGTGGTTTCCAAATTCTAGTTTCAGACAGTGAGTTACAGTTTTAGATTTTTGTGAAATTAAGCTTGATTGCAAATGCAAAATATGACCAAATGAAAAGTTAGGAGAGCTAATTTGATGTTAAATTTTGATTCAATTTTCAAATGTAAGTGAATGATGATGCAATGTTACATAAATGCTTTGCAAAAAGACTGATTGTTTTGTATTTTTCATATTTTAAAAGATGAAAAAATACAATCCGAAAACCCTAAATGAGACACAAAGTTAATGCAAGTTAAGCAACCCTAAATGAGATTCAATTCAATAAAATTCAATGCAAATGAATGCAATATCTAGATCTAGAGTAAAATTGAACTCCAAAATTAGAAAAATTCAATGATCAAAAGTCGGGTACACCAAAATGAAACAAAGGAAAATGGGTCGGGATAAGTAGGGGGTTCACCAAAATGATAATAGATAGACCTATTCTCCTTTATTTAATTAGGAAATGATATCCACAAAATTAAATAACTATCAACCCTTAGGTGAATCAAGTCAAAGTGTGAATCTACAAATTTCCTTTTTGTGCAAGGATGGGTGTCTTGGTCAAACAACACTTTGGGGAGAAAAACTAAAAATAGTAAACCAATAGCAAAATGCAATCTAACACTTGGAATAGCTAGATGAAACTAAAAATAAGTAGAACCAGAAATTAGATCATGGATCAGAGAAGGACATAATGATGTTTACCAGTCACCAAAAGTTAGTTTCTAAAGTTGATCTGAGACTCATTCATCTAGGGGAAAATGGGTCCTGAGTTAGGGTTTGTCTACAACTTTTGGGAGCCTCTGCTACAGATCTAAGTCCTTCAATTTTCCTAGGTTTCAAGTTTAGGAAGCTAAAAATAAATTATAAACCTTGGAATGTAGATCTACAACTTGCATGAAATGGCTTCAATGGATGTGGATCTTGAACGTTGAATCTTGACTTGAGATAATGGCTTTGAATGCTTGAATGGATCATGAAACCTACATCACCGTATTAGCTCTAAAAAAATGCATGATGCAAGAAGACTTTGATGTGACAATTGGATCTTGATTGTTGCAATGGATCTTCAATAAATTTCCCTTTGAATGCCTTGAATTGTTCTTGAAATTCTCTTGAAATGTTCTTGAAATCTCACTTTGTTGTAGGAATGTTCACTTAAATCTTAGATGAAACATAGTGAAATAACCTCATATTTATAGATATGTATCCTCAATTTCTTGAAATTCAAATAACACAAGCTGACATCTGAATATAGATTTTAAAACATTAAAATAACGTCAAAAACATAATCTAAATTTAGTTCCTAGGTCTAAGGGAGGACCCACTCACCCATGGGTGAATGGGTCTTAGGTCCCTAACCTAGGACACACATTGCTCAATGAGAAGTGTTATGTTGAGGCATTAATGAATGTCGGTTTTCCCTTCGAAAAATGTAATTAAATAGGCTTGGAAAATGAATTAAAAGGCCAATCAATGCATAATTAAGCCAAATTAATTAAAGTAGCCCTTTAAATAAGTATGAAAGTGTAAAGTACACTTTATAACACTAAAATAAGGCATAATTAAGTCCAAATTAACATTAATTCCAAATTAAGTGTGAAAATGTAAAAGGGATACATTTTTCTACACTACAAAATGATGAAAGGATGAGTGATGTGGATGATAAGGAACTCTCAATTTTGGACAAAACTAGACTTAGGTTTTGATAAATGTTTGATGAGGATGCTAATGAACTTGTAAATCCTAGAAGTAGACTTGTGAATTTAGGATAAATTTGTTCAAAATGATTTGTGCTAATATAACTATATGTATGAAAAGGGATGTGTTTCCAAACATGTAGCTAGATTAAATGATGGTTGGATGAAAACTTGGTCTAGGAGATTTCTTTGTCTAGAATTTGAAGTTGTTGGTGAGATGAGATGTTTGATGTGTGATGTCAATGTGTTGGTTGATGTTTGATCCTAATGTTTAGACCTAAGAGGGACTTGTGACAAGGTCAAGGTGTTGAAAGACATGCATTTTCCTTTGAGAGTTTAAACCTAGAAGAATCAATTATTGTTTGATAAAGGAACTTTGGTATGATGTTTGAAGGTGTAACGTACCCAAAATTGTTTTAATATAAAAAAATTTAAGTATGCATTTTATTGTTTTCCTTTGTTGTTTGGAAGCTAAAATGTTTTGAATATAGGACCAACATATACCTTCTTTGTGGTTCAATTCTTAAAATTTGATTAATGTGAAATTGTTTTTACCACAGAGATATTGATTATTTTTTAATCTAAAATGTCTACAACCAAGCAAAATATTTTCCACAAAGCTCGAGTTTTTCTAAAATCGTAGTCCCCTAGGTTGACTTTGAAATAATGGGTAGAGATATGAACCCAAATACTAGGAAGCCACTAAGATATTGTTTTAATAAAACAAGATATACTTAGGGTCATACAATAGTACAATGTTCTTCAAGTGTACTCCATTATATTCAAGGGGTTTAAAATTTGTGACAATGTTGATGTTTGTTTTTGAGTTTAAATATCAAGCATTGTGTCTATCAACTCAATGGGTTAGGGGGATATTTCACAAGCCTTCTTCCATAAGACTTACTAGTTTGGCTTAAAAAAAATAAGTCAATGGTAATCTAGAGGAATAAAGGTATGTTTCTTCACAATAGGCTTACCTCACCCCCAAAAGAGTGATGTAATCTGAATCTATGGAGGGGTTGAATAGGACATACCAAGGTCATGTACCACCTTGATACTATTGGCTTTGTAAAAGAGAATGAACTCTTAAACCTTATGCCTCAACCATAAACCGAACATGGTAATTAACTTCTGGGAATGGTGCTATTCCCATGCACTACTTTGAAGAATTGTTTTGGAAAACTTGAATGGACTCTAGATACAAAGATTTTTAATGACACCATGAACACCATAGGTACACTTTAGACGAGAGATACCAAATTATCTAGCTTCCCCTAAGTGACCCATTCGTTCGTATGAGAGTAGGCCCGCAAGGTATAACGTCCACAAATTTGTGCTACTTTCATTTTTGCATACTTTATATAGCTTGCCGGTAAACATGCTTGAAGGTCACCTTGAGTTCTCTATTGTGGGATGTATCTCAAGGGAGGCCCTCTCTAATAAAAGAAAAGGAATGCTATTTCTCTTCACCCAAGATCGCACGAAGCGCAGGGGAGAGGATACGTAGCAAGACTTGGGTGACTCAAAAATATATAAACTAAGAGTGTTTCTCTTCACCCAAGATCGCAGGAAGTGCAAGGGGAGAGGATACACACTAAAAGTTTATCAATCATAGCAAGCAAAGTAGACAATGGTTCATTTTCGTGCACTAAAGATAAATGTTATGTTCATTTTAAGTACCGAAATTGAGCGTGAGTTTTTCTTGTTCAATTTTATAACCAAATTGAAGTGTGAGGATGTTTGGCACAATTTTAACCCAACTTGAAAATACAAGATAGATTGTTCATTGTTAATCCAAATTGAAGTGTGAATTGATTTTAAACCCAAATTGAAATGTTGTTTAGCTAAAGCATGAAATAAAAGGCTCTTAGGTTATCCTTTTCACAAGTATTTAAAAATAATTTGAAAATTAGAGAAGATAAGTGTTAATAAACACTTTTTCTTCACTCCATGCTTCCGTACTCCAATTCAAACTTGCAAGATGTTACTACTAAATCCAAAAAACACAGATCAAAAACTAACTAGGTTTAGAAATCAATTGAAAATTTGGATTAAATTTGAAATTTTACCTCTCTGGACTTCCTGCAAGAGTGCTGCTCTGTCAGACAAGTGCGCTAGAGTTTCAAAAGTGCTCTACTCTAGTGAACTACAAGTGCTTTGACCTGCCAAAAACTAAATAAGAAAAATGCATTAGAAAACAAGTGCATCACTATACTGAAAATAAATGCATGCCAATGCATCAAATGCACTCTAATGCAACAAGTGTGTCACTCTGGCTTGGAAAAAGTGCGTCACCTTGCCTCAGAAACATGAAAACATGAAATTATCAAGCACAATTGATCAAAATAAAGGGTTAGGTCCCATCGAGCATGCCAAATATGTGAACATGATTATGAGTTGAGTCAAATACAATTGAATTATGCAATTAAACAATCAATTGAACAAATCAAACCATATTCCCAATGAAATCTTTGAAATGAATTAACTAGAAACCATGAAAACATGAAATGAAATCAAATTGATGAAGGAAACTAATCAACCAAATGAAAACCTAATCCCATCAGGGGATTGGTGCTGAATTGATGTGGAATATCAACCCTTTCCCATTCCTATTGATTGAAACAAGATTTTGATGATACTCCAATGGATAAAATGCTCTAAAATTGATGCTAAATTGTTAAATGCTCTCAAGAAATGCTCTAAAATTTTCTATAGTCTAATTTCTCCAAGTGAATGTATATCAATTGCTCATGAAATGGAGGCTATTTATAGGAATTCTAGGTGAATCAATGGTTAGGATCCATTTGATTAATCAATGGATGCAAATTGATGAGAATAATTAGCATGGAACAAGGATTCAATCCATGGAGGAGATTGAATAATCACATGGATTGATGAAATTAATCAAGGCTTGAAATTGATTTGAAGAAACACAAGTCCTAGAATTTAGGAGGAATGTGCAAGATATTTCCATTTATGAGGGAAATAGTTTGAATTTGAACTAGAGGAATTTTCTATGGGAATATTCCTTTGCAATTGGAAGAAATTAGAGAGATTAAAGATATTAGTCAATTAAATAATTAGGATATTATTTAATTGTGCAAGATGAAATAATTAAAAGATTTAATTAAAAAGGGGAATTAATAACATTTAATTAAATAATTCACATTATTTAATTAAATAGGATGAAAATGATTATGAAAGGGGTGAATTAACCTAATAATATCAATTATTCGATTAATAGAAGAAAATGATGAATTTAATTAAACAATTAGGATTATTTAATTAAATAGTCGAAAGGGTCAAATCAAGATGAAAATGATGTTAGTAATCAAGTTTGAACGTTTCATATCAATCAAGACAATTTTAAGTGTCTACATGTATATATGTATATATGTATATATGTATATATGTATAAATGTATATTTACATTATATAAGTAGACATATCTAAATGTATACTCATCTATTAAACATTTTCTCTTCAAAATAATCTATTTATCTTAACCCATATTTATATGCTTTAGCATTATTCAAAAAGGATAAAGTGAATTTTTTTTTGAGATGAAGTCCTTTCCAATTTAAAAACTATTAAACAAGGCAAAATAACCAAGGAGACGAGAACACACAATACTAAAATCAAGTTAGTATGCACATACCATTTCACCTACTAATTTCAAGGAAAACATCATCTTGATACATACATACATGTGTGTGTGTGTGTACATGCGCGTGTGCATAATTATATTATATAAGTAGATATATATAAATATATAATCATCTTTTGAATATTTTCTCCTCAAAACTGTTTTTTTATCCTAACCCATATTTATATGCTTTATCATTATTTGAAAAGGATAAATTGAAAAACTTCTTGAGATGAAGTCCTTTCCAATTTAAAACTGCTAAACAAAGAAAAATAACCAAGGAGATGAGAACAAGCAATACTAAAATCAAGTTTCTATGAACATACCATTTCACCTACAAATTTCAAGGAAAACAACACAAATTTACATATGCAAGAAACATTATCTTGTGTGTGTGTGTGTTTTTTTCTCAGAGCCATGGTGTGCACATGATTCTTTTGGGTGTGCTTCCCTCTCTAGTGATACTCTCCCTCCTCATATGGGAGGGGGAAACTAATTTCCTACATACACCTCATCCAACCAACAAGGTAGTTAGTCTGATAATCATAATATCATAATATAATATAATATAATATAATCATTCACTAACATGTTAATGATATTCAAATTCATATTTACATCTTTCAAAACAATATCTAACTGATGTTTTCATTAACCTTAACATAATAAAGCAGAACAACTAAGTAGAATAATCAAATTTGTTCAAAAAATAAGATGCAACATCTCCTCTCCCTTAAAGATCATTGTCCTTGATGATTTAGTTCAAACTTATAGCAAAATAAGAAACAAAAGTTTTTTTTTCATGAAGTAACTTAGTTAAAAAATTATGGAAATCTATAATAAAACTCTTCATAGTGTTCCCAAGTGGCACTGTCCTCAAAATATTGGTCCCATTGGACCTTGCCTTGAGTGATCTCTTTGTTACACAAGTGAAGCTTGCAAACCTCAAGCACTCTGCAAGGCTCAATTGTGACCACTCTTGGATCCTAACTTGAAGAGAATTCTAATCAAGAATATGATTAAATCTAGATACACACCATTTTAAAATAAGACACATGAAAAACATCATGTATACAAGCAAGAGCTAGTGCTAGAGCTCATCTAAAGCAACTAGTTTGATTAATTCTAAGATCTTGAATGGACCCAAATATCTTGGTGCTAGCTTGGTGGACTTGTCAAAATTTATCAAGAACTTTTGGGTCTTGATTCTTAAGATTACTTTATTTCCTATTGAGAATAGTTGTGGATTACACTTGGAATCAACATAACTTTTCTACTTATCATTTGCTTCTGCTAATATTTTTTTGATTAGTTTAATTTTCTCCTCAATTTCCATTAGAATTTCTAACCCAAGGCTAATCCTATTTTTTAGTTTATCCCAACTTATAGGAGTTTGGCACTTCCTCCCATACAATGCTTTATAAGGAGTCATTTCTATTGTAGAATGATATGGGGACTATTATAAGCAAAATCAACTGGTGGAGGATACTCCCCCTACTTATATTATTGATCCATACAATACATCTTCAAGAGATCCTCAAGCACTTGATTTAATCTCTCCTTTTGACCGTCTGTCTCTAGATTATAGGTTGAACTTATGTTCAATTAAGCTCTTAACATTGAAAAAATGGTTTTTCAGAACCTTGAAGTCATCCATGCATCTTTATCTAAGACAATATTCTCAAGAAATCCATGTAATATGAAGATTTATTACATAAATTTTCTTGCAAGAAAAGGTGCTTCATCTGTAAGGTTTCTTGGAATAAAATGAGCTACTTTTAGTGAGTTTATCCATTACAAATTGTGTCATGTCAATTCTTTGACATAGGTAAGCCCTAAACAAATTCCATGCTAATCACTTTCCATTTCCATTCTAGAACATCATGAGGGTACAAAAATCCTTTTAGATGTTGATGCTCAACTTTCACTCCCCAACATTCAAAAAATTTAGCTATAAATATTATAGCATCTTGCTTCATACCTTTCCAAAAGTAAAGTGATTTAAAATCCACAAAAAAAAATCGTTACTCTAGGATGACTAAAAATAGAGCATAATGTGCTTCTCTTAACACAAAGTTCCTCAAATCATTGTGATTTGGAACATACATCCTATCTTTGTATTTCATTAATCCATTGAATTCAAAATGGTACCATCTCTACCTTGTATCTTGAGGATTATCTAAAAGTGATCTCTTGTGTAGTGCCTCTCATATTATTCTCTGATAGACTGACAATTGAGGATGAGACATTATGATACATTATTTGATGTTGGACTTATTTCTATGATGATACTTTGATGACACTTCTAATACTTGAGGTTTTATGCACATGTTATGATTAGTATATGGTTTTATTTGATTATGAGGACTAATCAATAGTATGTGATTATTTTATCATGACTATTATGTGATTATCTTGTGACTGTTCTTATCTTGATTGTTATGTAACTGATCTTGTTATATGGGTTGATGTGATTACTTGGTGATGTTCTTACTCATGTGTTTGGGTGATAGGGACAGTGTCACATTACTCACTTGTGAGTACCCTGCGACGTGCAATTCCCTTTCACAACGTGTCTATTTATATGTATATGTATATGCATGACCGTGATGTGCGTTGCAGGTTGCAGGTACTAGGCATCGGCTCCACCTGAATTGATAGGTCTGAGCATGCCTTGAAACCCAATGGATCAATTGATCGGAGATAGCACTTGGTCCCCTACCCTAGCCATCATCCTCGAAAAGGATGAGTATCCGGTTTGATACCTTGTCAATGTTGTCAGTTTTGTCTGTGGTCAGTTGGTGTTGCTTGAGGTCTTGCTTTTCAACCCGGGTTAGGGTTCAGGTAATTGATTGGCATTTGGTTTATTTAATTTAAAATTGTTTGATAAATACTTTTGGTTATTTGATTCATTAAAATAAATTATTAAGTAAAAATAAAGTACTTTGATAAATAAATATAAATATATTTATAAATCATCATAGTTTATAATAAAACAAATTTGTAATGTAATGTTAAAATAAAATAAAATAAAATTATAGTGGAATGTTATAATTAATAAATAGTAAAAATAATATGATAAATAAATATAGTTCATGCATGCAACAACAATCAGTTACATCAAACAGTTATTAAAATTAATTGTTTACTAAAAAAAAATGCATGGAATCTTCAACTTTGTCTCCTGTAAATATTTTAGGGGTTTTAGAGATTTCAGGGGATTTTTGGTTTTGTTTTTGGGAAAATGAAGGGAGAAAGAATTTTCCTTCAAAAAATTTCACATATTGTTGATCTGTTGGGAATTTGGGGGGTTTTGGAAATTTGATTGGGGATTTGGAGAAATTGGATCTACAAGTGGAAGTTGGAGCTTGGCATCAAATCTCCTCTTGCCAAGCGTTGGAACAGGTTCTTTTCTTCTGTGTATGCAATGTTATATTTTCCATTACTAGTGCATTTTATTTTAGGTTTCGTTGTATGCTATTTTGCCTCTTCTATCGATTGCTTTTGCAACAATTTTTTAATATCTTCCTTCTCGATCACTTTCGGTATATTCCCTACAATCACACCTTGTTTGAGGCAGTCTTTTGAATAGTCTACATGCATTTTTGTGCTCTTGTCATACATCATTTACCTGGACTACTGAAATTACATCATCTGAAAATGTTCTTCCCTTGGCACGGGCAAGAAGGATGTTGACAGAGGTTGGGGAATCTGGTTTTATGCCCCACCAATTTCATTTGTCCCAAAGCTTCTAAAGACTTCTAAATAAATATATTCTCCACATATATATTCAACCATGACAGTGGCATAAAAGCTTCAAAAACATTTTCTACAAATTTATTTTGTGTATTTCCTACAGTCGTCCCTCCATGAGATTAACATTTCATTGTGCTTTGAGGCATTCTAACAACAATTTCCTTACATTTCATGAGATCACATCTCACAAAGCATTATGCAATCGCTGCAATGCTATGATACCATGTTTCTTTGAGGCACTATCTTGAAACAATTCACTTGGCCTGTGTGTGCTTTCATGAATGTTTGGAACTGTTCCATTGCTCCCATTTACACACAAGCAGAGGACGCTAGCAGTGTGTATGGTGCTTATTTACACCCACCAATTGCATTTGCTTGAAACTTTCTTAAGCCTTTTCAATAGATTCTTGCGCGCGTCCTACAATCATTATATTCCTTGGGATGAGACCTCTTTGAGGCTCTTGGGCCGTCACCCCCACATGCCCCCTCCATAGCCTTCCCCAACGGTGCCATGAGGTGTCGTGAGCCTGGTCAAGGTTGCGGGCATGTTGGCCTTACTGTGTACTTAGGGTTTGGCTTTGCGTCATAACATTCAATAATGTCTTCATTTTATGGAACTCATTTTTATCGTCAATAAGGTTCACATCGAATGGGATTCGATAATGATGCTATGATTTATTTGATACGTTTTGATATGCGATTTGATAATGTGCATTATGTTTTGCTTTTGTTATGTGATGGATTTGATAAATTTTATATATATGATACGATTTACACTTGATTCGGTATATTACAATTTCACTTTTATAAATCTTCTGAAGATTGGCATTTCAATTATATATATAAATATATAAATAAAAAGAATGTCATTTAATAAATGATTTTACTTGAGAATTTAAATAGTCATAGCTAAAGGAAATTACCTAGGTTATTTAATTTATATGATTCACGGTAAAATGTTAGGTAATTCAATTTAACATGTTAGTTACTTTTATAATTATTTAATAGAATTGCTGTGTAATTTAATTAGTTGGAATATTGTTACTATAAATATTTTCAAATATAAATATTTGGGGTAAATAATCTTTTAATTGAATTATGGATTAAGTGAAAATGAGTGATTGAAATAATGTCTTATTTAAAAGAGTATTTTCCAAGGTTATAATGCTATGATTGTTTGGTTGCATTGAACAATGTGCTTGATTTTGGATCGGGTGATTTTGTAATTGTCTAAAAAGTGGGCGTCACTTGTGTAAAATTGTTTAAGGTTGGTTTCCACAGGCCTAGAAGAGGGTATGTAATGTGTGAATGGCCCTTATGATTGTTGTACTTTGGAAATGGTTTGGCAATGTTCTAGGTTATGTGTTTTGTGTGAATTGTAAACCCTAAGGGTGTTCCCTTCTATCTTGGTATGGTTTCATGTGGCTATGATAAGTGTGCAAGATGGTAAATTCCTTGCTTGATGTGTAGGGTTTACTAGTTGCAAGTAGGGGGAGTGGCTCTCAGTGGGGGCTGAAACCCAAAGTGGTGTCTAGGACAACCCATTGGAGGGTTTCTTAATCTAGTGATAACCTTAATAATGAATTAGGGGGATGGGTAGAATTCGCATTAAACAAGATAATGGATGCTTGACCCAAGCCTGTAGTGCTCGTTTAGGCTAAGGATGGGTTGAGAAGGCCTGGTTGACAAGATCAACTTCCTTGTCCTCACGAGGGGAATGTTGGTTCTACATGTGTCACCCTATGGGGTCGAGACCTAGTGAGAGGTTTACCAGGGCAACCATAGATGGGGGTCGGGGTCTCGTGAGAGACCACCAGGACAACCCATGCCAAGACCATGCGATAAAACTCCTCCATATTGCAGTCTAACATTCCCTAGTTGTATTTCCTCTTGTTGTATGAGTGCCTCTGGAAGTGAAGTGTTGTAAGTGATGTTGGTGTTGTTGGAAGTGTTGTGTTGGAGTCCATGTATAACCCCTGGTTGTGTTAGCCTGTTGCTTTCCTGACAGTCTATTTATATGATGCGGGACCTTGTGATATCTCCTAGCATGGGGGATGGACCTCAGGGTTCCACATGGTTGGGAGGTTGGAGATTTTTCCTCCATTGCATATTCTTGTTACATGTTCATGTGCGTGGAGATTGTTCATTGTGTTGTGGACTCCAGATCTTGTTCCAGTTCAAGAAGATAGCCTTTCATGTATTTGTATTGGATTGTATATCAGTTGTATCATTTACTGTAATTTGACGTAATCTTCCCACATGTACTAGGGGAAACATTGTTGTAACTATTGTAACGATGTAATAGTTATTGATGAATTCTTCTTGTAATGAATACTATAATGTAATGCATCTTGCATATGTAGTTGCTAGAAATGATCTTTAATGTTGATTATCAGTTGACATGTTATGGAAGTATGTAGAATAATTTAATGTAGTGTTTTAAAATGAACCTTGCTTGTTGGATAAATCATGTTATCTCGGTAGTTGATGAAATGATTCTAGTTATCTTGATTAATAGTTAAGTAAGTAGCGTAGTCAAGGAACCTTAGAGGACCTAGGTTTAGATTCATGTTATGTTGTGTTATGCATTCTATTGTTATTTCCTTAAAAAAAAATGTTCCATTAATATGTCATGGTTAGAGTTGTCCTTTTGGGTTCCTTGGCGGGGGAATTACATCTCAACTTTCTCAAAATTTATCTTTGAGAGAATTATTTATTACCTAGTCTCGAAAAGTTGATTGAATGAGGACCATTATCACAATATGTCTTTTGCAACTCAATGCACTGACAACTCTATTGTCCTTTCCCTTTATGTAATTTATTTCAAAATCATAATTTGATAATAGCTCTAACCTGTCAAGGAAGAATGAAGAAGAACATCTTATTATACAAATTTCGTATTGTCATTGATGTCACCATGTTATATGAATTGGGTAAAAGCGCAAACCTGTGTCACACTTTATAAAGGAATCAACCAACAAAAAAAATAAAATTGAACTTCGACCACATAAAAGTGGTTTTTATGTTTTGAATTTAAAAATGGTGTAAACTAATGAAATGTAGAACTTTTGATGTAGTTTATTCCTGTAATTTTTAAATTTTTTTAAAAAAATGTTTTCATTATGTTTTTATCAATTTAAGGACAAATTTTGGAATGTTGAAAATTTTAGAAAAGAGTGACTTCACAGACTGTCAAGAAAACAAATTGAAAAAAACTTCATTTCTCCCTATTTTTTTTTCTCCAAATAGGTAACTTCAATATTTTGTGCATGGAAAAAAATAAATAAATTTTGATATATATTTTTCTCGTAATAACGTTTTAAAGTCAAACATGTCAAAATTTGATAGTTTTAACGGACCGTCAACTATTTTCAATTTTTTTAATCATTTTCAAAAAAAAAAAAACCCTTTTGAAGAAGACTCTCTCTTCTTGTGCCCCATATAAGATTTAATTTTTTTTAATAAGTTTTACTATCTTTTTTTTATTTGTAATCAACCTCTTTTTTTTAAAAAACCTACTTGCATTATTTAAAAAATAAAATATATTAAAACTAATCAAAATATTAAAAAATTTATATATTTGGATTCTCCACTCCAAGCTCTACAAAAGGGTATTTTTATTTTTTGCAGAAAGATCATTCTGACTAGAGAAATACTCTTCCAAAGTTGACTATTTCAGAAAATTATGAAAAATGATGTGTTGGCTGCCATGTAGGATGCCAACTAAACATTTTCGGCCGAGAGAGTTTCGGTCGAAACACTCTCAGCCAAAAATGTCTTGATATTTCCAAGCCATAAATACCTGATACACTCACTTTTTCCATGTTTTTGGCTAGCCGTATTCGACCGAAAGGGTTTCGGCTGAAACCCTCTCAACCGAAAATGTGCCTACCACGTCGACGCCACAAAGTTTCGGCCAAAAGTGACTCGGCCTAATGTCTTTCGGCCGAAAATTGTTTGCTCAGAACCATTTAATTGTCCAAAAGTGTGACACACTATTGTGCTTTTACCCAGCTGCAACTACAAGTTCAAATTCAAGTTTGATCTGGTATTCTGAACCAGTATGCAGTCACTATCCTCCGGTATTTTGGTCCACAATCCTCCGGTGATGATTATTGTTGCTTATGGTTTTGGGAAATGGTTTATGGATGTTAGAAGCTTGTATGTTCAGAATCTCATATGCACAGGTGCTCGTATGAAGAGTTGGCATTACTCTGTTGTTGCTTTTTGCTATTAGGTCTATGCCTGGCCGACCTAATGGATAGTTGATATTGTAATGGATTAATTTTGTATTGCGGATGTATTTGTGACCTATCTTAGGTCCATGTAGACATTTTGTAGCATGCTACACACTTGAATTGTTTTTGGAAATATTTCATACATGCTTGAAGCTGACAGTTATCTTTTTGGCGAATAAGGGTTGCATCTAATTAGGCCGACCTAATTGATGCTTGCAGATGAATCAGGTATATATATTGAACAATTTTGTGATTTTTGGTGATTTAGAGGTGCAAAATTGAGACAGAGAAGAAGACAAGTGTAACGCCCCGCCGTGTGAACCCCAAAGGACAACAAAGACACCGCAATAATTTTTTTTTTGAAAGAGAAAAATTGCATAAGATGAATATGTACATACATTACATGAAGAGCAACTATGCATTTATAACATCATCTATTTCCTCTGGGGTACATGGGTTGGCATTACAAAATCTAAACTTTTACCAAAACGAAATAAAATGAAATCCAAAATTACCTAATGATGACACACAACCATCCATGATCAATAGAGAGGAAAACGATACATCATTTTATTACAATTCAATTCATAGTTCCATAATACAATTGTGGAGCATATTTCCACAGATACAACACATCATGGATACGATAGTACATTACATAATGCTTCCCTTATATCAACAAGAAGAGTACATCGAGTACAAAAATGATACATCAATGAAGAATAAGGTACAAAATAGGACCGGTCTTCAATCAAGTGGAGCTTTGGAGACTCTACATCCGCTTCTGCATCGCGAACGCAACCTAGGAACCTAATGGGTGCATAGCACGTTCCACCTGACCATGTGGACCTGAAGGCCCATCCCCCGTGCTAGGAGTTGACAAGAAAGACCCATGACCAAAGCAGATGAACATAACAACCACAAGACCAAACCACAAGAGCAACCAAAACATAACAAACAACAATCTCAATGACTGCTTACAAGGTGACTGATTCCAGAGGCATACAAAGGGAAAAGCAAGGGATACTATAACACCAATATTCATATACTCCTAACTAAAGGGTACACAAATACTTGGGTTCCCAAAGAAACTCACATCATGGCTTGAATTATAAACTCGTCAAAACAAAAAATAATTCAATGGAGAATACAATCAATCATGAGAACGTAAAAATCAACCTTTCATCTCTCAACACAATTCCATGTAACGAAACTTAAAAGCATATTCGATACTCCACTTGTTTATACATTCCCATTCAATTTGACAAATAAACTAACTCAATAAGAATATGAAAGGATTATTTATTGAATAATGATCTAACTTCGATGTTCAATTTTTAAATCATAAAACTCAATTGAATCAAATCTCACCTCGTAACTTTTAGATTATTAAATTTTATTTTATTTACACCTCTATATTGAAAACCTTTAATTAAAATAAAGAACTATGACAACCTACAATATGTAACCCATCAGATTTCTCTTAATTCATGATTCCTAGCATATGCATTTGTTTATTTCAAAATAATTAAAATTAAATATAACCTATACATTTATTAGTTCAAAACAATAAATTTAATTAAAGTGTAGCCTATTTGTTTACTTCAAATAAATAAACTTAATCACCAATCTAATAGTGAAGGAATTTGTAAATAACTTTAACTTTAAATATCTTGAAAATAAATCTAATTTTTAAATACACTTGAAATAAATCTAATTTTAAATATAATAAAAAAATAAATTACTGATTACATTAACTTACAAGATAATGAAATTACCCATATCTAATTTTTAAATACACTTGAAAATAAATCTAACTTTAAATATACTTGAAAATAAATATAGTTTTAAACACATTTGAAAATAAATATAATTTTAAATATACTTATAAATAAATTACTGATTACAGTAACTTACAAGATAACGAAATTACCCACATCTAATTTTTAAATACACTTGAAAATAAATCTAACTTTAAATATACTTGAAAATAAATCTACTTTTAAATACATTTGAAAATAAATCTAATTTTAAATATACTTAAAAATAAATTACTGATTACAATAACTTACAAGATAATGAAATTACCCATATCTAATTTTTAAATACACTAGAAAATAAATCTAACTTTAAATATACTTGAAAATAAATCTAGTTTTAAATACATTTGAAAATAAATCTAGTTTTAAATACATTTGAAAATAAATCTAGTTTTAAATACATTTGAAAATAAATCTAATTTTAAATATACTTAAAAATAAATTACTGATTACAGTAACTTACAAGGTAATGAAATTACCCATATCTAATTTTTAAAAAATTCCTTATAATATATATGCACATTTTCTCACATATGTATATATATATATACATATATATACAAGTAATTAAATTTAAATCTACATTTGCATTTATCACTACACTCATAATAAAATCGTTTTAAATAATAAAAGAAGTTTTATAAGCATAATTTAACATCTACACATTTTTTGTATTCTAATTCATGATTTATGATCATTCCTATAATTGTATAAAGATACACACACACACACACACATATAATATAATTGACTACCGATATAATTGACTACTGAGATAAAGCTATCTGCTGTCAAACAACTTAGAGACGTAATTAATTGGAGTACCCACACACCCAACATAGGGGAATTATAGAGCTCAACATGATAACATAATAACATAGAATAATACCCAACACAAGTATAAATAAATATCAATACAATTCAACAATGAGTTATAGAGCTCAACATGATAACATAATAACATAGAATAATACCCAACACAAGTATAAATAAATATCAATACAATTCAACAATGAATTCAATGCAAGGTGCTGGAACTATGGACTGTAACAATACTCTAGACTTAAGTCTAAAATTTCAAACCAGCTGATCAAATTTACAACAGGTAAAATATGCATGTAATCCTAACACATATATATAAAAACACAAAAACGAAATCCTCAAATGCATATAAAACCAACTGTTTACACAAGATATTATCATGAAAATCAATGGAAATTGGATATTTCACCTTTTACTAGGGTAAATTTTCTAAGTTCCTAATTTTTTTTTGTTTTCTTCCTCCAATGATGCATTTTTACCCAAATCCCCCAAAATAAATCAAGGAAGATTCTCTATTGAGAAATTTATTTTCCACCCGTCAATTCCTCGTTCTTGTGTTTAACCACCTGTTGGGTATCGTTCTCGTGTTTAACCACCTATTGGGTAATTTTTGCGTTTTAGAAAAAACATAAACCTACCACCACCAGGCTGTTAACTTTAATAATTTTTTCAATTGTTATAGTTAATTTCACCTTCATTTTTTTTTAATACTTTATCCGGTAAACATAACACCACATCATTAAATTAAATCAACTATTTGGGTCCCGAGAATTCTTTTAGATATAAACATATTTATATATATTTAAAATTTACCGAATAAAGTAATTAACCAAATATTTATTTGTGAATTAATCCTCAATAACAATTAAATAAATAATATTATTTAATTAAATAAACAATATTATTCAATTGCTAATTGAAAATTTAACAAAGCTGCAATTAAAATATTTTTCTATTTATAATTAAGAAAATTAAATATCGACAATTAAGATAATATTCTTTTAATTTTACAAACATAATTTAAAATTTTCAAACTAATTTAATATTTAATTAAATTCTTGGTAATTTCACAAATCACCTTACTAATTAAATTTAATGCTTAATTAAATTAATTCCGACAATAATAATAACCCTCACTAAATAATGATAACGCATCAGAATCAAACAATTAACATATCAAAATTAACGCTTAAAACGAACGACATAAGACAAAACGATACCAAACAAAATGGGGTACTGACAGACGACATCGTCAAACAACGACGAGACGACATACACGAATGGGGATAATTTCTTGTCAAATCCCTAAACCACGTCATATCCATTGGGTATGTTGGGCACGCTCAGACCCGACGGTGTGGGTGGAGTCGGTGCCTGGTACTTGCAGTCTTGCATAAAACCAAGTGTCGAAACAACATATAAATTCAATGCTAAACACATCATGAGAGAGAATTACAATGTAGTAGGGTGCTCATAGATGAGTGATGCAACACCGTCCCTCTCACCCGACTCTCATACAATAACACATCATCATAAATATCATGAAGCGAGCATTAATCAATTTACGTAACCACACAATACGACATAACCAGATAAAGACGAACACCATGCATCATTATATCATCAACATCATAAAATAGTATTGTGAGCATCCAAACGAAACACACAAGTCAAACAGGTGAAACAATCACCATCGTAGTCTTGAGTATGCATCAAATATAAGCAGTATCCGAACAAAAACAACCACACACACAAAAAAGTATCATAGGAGTAACAACTTAACATGAGAGGAACTACATCAAGTGTGCAAAGATGATGATCAGTGTGTTAAGTCATTGTATTGAGCATCAAAGGAATTAAATCAACACTTGTTTTTGATTGGTTAAGCAGGGAAAAGGGCCCTGACCTGAACAAATTAGTACATCATGATAAGAACAACAGGTGGTAAGAAACAACAAAATAGGAAGCCCACCAAATTTCCCCCCTCCCACAAACAAAATGTTTAACCAATTCCCATACGATTAAACATAACAGTTCTATCATAGGAATAAAAAAACCTTAACCTAGCATTAGTAGCATCCTTCCCTATCCATCTAAAATCCTTATTAACATCTATCATAGAGTCCCTACTTAAAATATAAACAACATTACAGATATTTAAGTTCTGGCACCAATGGACATAACTAGTAATAACAGTCCTAGAAAACATAGCTGAAATAACCATCATAACAAAAATAAAAAATAGCACAGTGAAGCAACCATGTTATGCTTCCTCGATCAGCTTCCATGCATTCATCAGGTCTTCAACAATGTCGTTCATTGTTGCCTTCAGCTCCATCTTGCCTGCCAAATCCTCGCCATCACCCGCTACTTTTGATTTTTCCCATGCCAGAAATAGTAGCCATAACAACCTTCTTCATGACAATATCAACCACCAAGCACACACTCTTAACAGCTTCTTCCAGGGTTTGAATTTTATTGTCATTTCCTTGTTCTTGCATACCTTTCTCCAGCACTTGTAGTCTTTTCTCAATTATACTCATCACCATATTTTCAAGGGCTTGAAGTTTGTTGTCCTCCACCTTCTCATGTATCCTTTTTTTCTAGGACTTGCATCCTCTCCAAATTTTTAATCCTCATTCTCGTCATCCTCAGCCTTGTCTTCCTCTTTGCTGGTTTTTTCGTTCTTTTTCTTAAATTTCCATAACATTTCCTTCCTCCTCCCGAGCCATCTCATGTTGCGACTCCCTCACCTTTTCTTCATCGCCATTACCATCCTCACTTTTCGCTTCTGAATCCTCCTCCTCAGCTGATTCGCCACCCAAACTATCATGAATCTCTTCAGTTAAGGAGTCATTATCCTCTTCATCTTTCTTTTCCACACTTTCTGGGGGACTATGGGAACTTTTCTCCTCAGGGCTCTATGAATTTTTTTTACTTTCTTGTCCCTTCAACTCCGCCATAGCCAGTATTTTTGACCTCCTTCCACCAGGGTTTAAACCTTCCATCTCATTATCATCAGGAATGGTAATTGTGTCCACCTCTTCCCCAAGTTCGCGCAGAATCAATTTCCTCCTCTTTTTAGCCCCCATCTCCATCGAAAAATCCTTTCTTTTCTCAAGTGTGACCGTAAGCAAATCCTTCCACATAGTAGTATCAGGGCCTTGGGACTTCTTACTGGATTTTTCAGGGCTTTGGGATTTCTTACTGGATTTTTTTGGCGTGGGGTGGGGACGGTCTTCAAGAAGCTCAATTTTCACCAAGCTTTGGGGTTTTGGGTCTTCAATCAACTTAAGGACAGGGTTTTTCTGAGGGGTCCCAGATAGCACAAATTTGCATATGGCTCTTATGAGGCCCTGGTGTAATGGTGGATTGGCCCCAAATCTGGCTTAGGGAGGAAAATAAAAAAGAAAGGCAGATTGATTTTACCTGGCGTCTTATGTGGTTGAGGATGGGAAAGTGGTATCCATGGACATACTGGTAGTGCCCTTCGAGGGTAAAGTATTTCATTACAATAAAACAAACATTATGATACAGAGGTGGCAGTTTAACCCTAGAGTAACCATTCTGAAATCTTTCAGGTTTTTCTTTTCCTTCAAAAAACTTCTCAAAATAGTCCTAATACTTACCATTGTTGACCTTAGCAACCTTCATTCCTTCATAAGAAAAACCCGTTGCTTCCACTATCAACTTCGCATCCATCTTAAACTGGAGCCCGCCCAGATAAGCTTCACCATCTCTCCATGCGTTAGCAAACTTGTAGCTGAGTTTTTCGTTGTATCCCTCCATAGCAGCAAAATACAGAGTGAAACCCACCTGCTCAAAAAGACCCCAGAGTTCCTCATTTTTGCAGAGAAAATCATATTTGTGAGGTTCGGTATGCTTCTTTGGGCTTCCCATAGTGCTATCTGGGCTATGGAAATTTTTAGGAACGAGAAGGAAATCACTTCTATTACCTTTGGCATCCTCTACACTTGCAATAGGTAATTCCACACTCTCAGTTCTAATGGTGATTATGTGATTATTCATTTGAAATGCAGTCAACTTAGGGTTTTTTCTACGATGCATAGAAGAGCTCACACCTCGATTTCCACCTTTTCGCCTATCATCATTATTGCTTATGACAACTTCGCTTCCCTTTCTAGCAATGATAACATTTATTTTAATCCTTCTTTTATTATTGTTACAAACACAAGTCCATCTGTCACATCAAAGATCAGACTTAAGATTATTCCTCATGCGTTTTATTTCCTTATTTAAATCTTTCATGTCAAGGTACCAAATTCTACCATTCGGTCGTCCTTTCCATTGTTGGCATTTCCTTTTATTGGGATTTTGCAATCTTATTACGTGCCTCCGATGACATCCAATCAGCTTGCCAGCTTGCATCCGGTGGGTTCACATCCTCGTAAGCCTTCTCATCCCACCACTCTTATTAATAATTAAAATTCCCATCCTCATAATCCCTTATTTGATTATTTTTCCTATGTTTGTCTGCCACTAAGACTTCTTTAATTTGATTAGGAAAATTAGCTTGAAGTCCCAATTTATTAAAATTTCATGATTTACACCAAGGTTGGCGATCCCATCCGCCACCTTATTACCTTCCCTTAAGGAGTGGAAAATTTTAACACATTGAATCTCTTGCAACATACCTTTGCAACTCTCTAATAGATCTCTGATTTCCCAAGGAATATTTGCCATATTGTTGACATAATCTATTATCAACTTTGAGTCTCCTTCTATAATTACCTTGTTGTACCCCCCCTCTCTGAGAAGTCTAACTCCTATCCAAATAGCAGACGCCTCAACAAAGTTGTCCGTTGTTGTTCCTAAGAATTTGTTGTATCCAGTTAGATAAGTACCATTATCATCCTTTATTACTACACCAGCAGTAGCCCTTCCAGGATTCCCCTTTGAGCAACCATCAAAGTTGCATTTCACCCATCCTAGATCTGGGGGAATCCAGATAGTACTCCTAATAAGTTGTTTTAGCCAGTTAACATTATTTAAGTCATGGGAAATCTCCCATTGCTTTTATGCTTAGATCTTGTTGTGTTGGCTTTTTCTTAGTCTGATTGTACTTGTATCTTTCCACACTTTCCTGAATTTGTCTTTTAACAATTAAACATAGCTCCTTACTAGTCCTTGCAATCTCCCTAAACACCCTATTATTTCTCTCTTTCCACAAGCCCCAAGCCAAAAACAGGGGAATTTGTCCCCATAGATCACTGATTATATTGTGGGAATACAGGAAAAAGCTCCATCCTTCCACAAACATTTGGACATTGGCCGAAAAAACCCACTCCACCTTCAGAGTATTGAGAAAGAAACCCCAGACTTCTTGGGCATAAGAACATTGAAAAAAAAGATGCATGATAGTTTCCTCTTCTTCATTACAAAGACTGCATTTATTGACAAGGTACCAACCTCTTTTCTTTAGGTTATCTATAGTGAGGATCTTACCATGTATAACCGTACACTAGAAGTAGTTAATTTTTGGGATTGGATTTTTCTTCTAGACCTTGAGCCAGTCAAAAGAACCTAAAACCAAAGTTTGTTGCATCATTGAGTCATAGGTAGATTTAACCAAGAAACTACTAGTAGCATTTTTTGTCCAGATCCATTCATCCTTTCTATTTCTTGAAAATAGTTCAAGATTTCCAATTTGTTTCATAAGCAGGTCAATAGTAGCATCCCAATTCTATTGTCTACTTCCCCTGCGAACAACATGATTTAGGTAGTCTTTGAAGCTTTTCCATCTGGGTCGCAAACCTTCCCATACTAGATAATTATAAACTTTTTTTCCAATGTCTCTTTTCAGTCTCATTCTGATTTGTTGATCTCTAGAGGCCGACAATGTGGCCGGTGTAGACTAGGGGTCTTTCCAAAAATTAGTATTTATCCCATTACCAATCCTCATTTTTACACCTCTAGTTAGAACTCCTCTAGTTTTAAGGAGATTATTCCAAAACACAGACCCATGCGGAAGCTCCTTCTTCCTTAGGAATAGCTAGCATCCTTATTTTTAAGATACTTTTCCCTTAGGATTGTAGCCTAATCTTTTTCATTTTCCAGGAGAAACCAACCCATTTTCGCCACCAGAGCCTTGTTGAAAATTTTTAATCTTCTGATTCCCAACCCTCCTTCTTTCTTTGAGGCACACACTTTATCCCATTTGATGAGTTCCATTCTCTTCCTTTCCTCCACTCCTAACCATAAGAATCTTCTTTGAATTGTTTCAATTCTTTTAGCAATATATGCCGATATATTAAACATTGAAAGATAATAGACTAGAATGTTCTAAAGAGAAGCCTTTAAAAGTTGAATTTTTCCTGCCAAGCTCAACAATTTTCCTTTCCAATCAGCCAATTTCTTCTGAACTTTCTCCACTATATAGTTCCAGTAGTTGTTGTTTGGCTTTCGAGAGAAAAGAGGAAGGCCAAGGTAAGTAGTAGGTAAATCCGCTTCCTGACACCCCAAAATCCTTATCATTTTATTTTTCACAAGCTGGCTAGTATTAAAAAAATATATTTTTCTTTTTTGGTAATTTATACGCTGTCCTGACATTTTAGCATATTTATCTAGAATAGTTTTCCACTGTTTAGCTTCAACCACCAAAACCTCCCCCATAAGAATGCTATCATCAAAAAATTGTTGATGTGAGGCCGAGGTGAAAGAAGAAGCAACACAAAAACCTTTCAGAGACATTCTTAAGTTGTTTATGTATGTTGTGGCCTAAAGCCTCTACCACAATGAAAAAAAGGTAGGGAGATAAAGGGTCTCCCTATCTCAGCCCCCTACTAGGTGAGAAAAATCCATGGGAAATACCATTAACTAGGACCGAGTACTTCGGGGTAGTGACACAAGCTTTTATCAAATTGAGGAATTTACTAGTGAAGCCAAATTTTTCCAAAACAACAAACAAAAAATTCCAGGAAACCCTATCATAGGCTTTGGAGATGTATAATTTCAATACCATACTTGGATTTTTACTGTAATCCATTGAGTGTAGGATTTCATGAGTGTAGATTGTTGCATCCAATATTTGTCTACCCTGAACAAAACCCTTTTGATTAATAGCAATCAGTTTTCCTAAGACCAGTTTCAACCTGTTGACAATGATTTTGGAGCAAATCTTATAAGTTGTGTTGCATAGACTTATTGGTCTATAATCATTCATTGAAGAAACTTCATTAGTCTAGGAACAAGGGTCAAAAAAGTGGTATTCATCTGATTCAAGAGTCTACCTGATCTAAAAAAGTCTTTGACAACAGTGAAGAGGTTCGTAGACACAATCTCCTAGTAGACTTGAAAGAAGTTGGGAGGGAATCCATCAGGTCCAAGAGCTTTGAAAGATCTGAAAGAGAAAACAACCTCCTTCACCTCTTTCATTGTGATAGTCTTAGTTAAATCTTCCAGGTCTTCCTCCATAATAACATTAGGTATAACCTGCAGGAACTCCCCCAATTCCAGATTGTCGACCCTTTAAAGCTCCAGATAATTTGAAAAGAAGGAAACAACCTCATTTTCTATTTCATCTCCCCTTTCTTGTTTGATGCCATTAGAGGTGGTAAGAGATCTGATCCTGTTTCTTCCTCTATGCTTCATAGTAGATTGGTGGAAAAACATAGTATTCCTATTTCCTTCCTTAAGCCACTGAATCCTTGATTTATGTTTCCAGAAGATTTCCTCCTTACTTATTTTGTGTCATTGGGCTCTGAGCTCCCTTTCTTTGATGTAGATCTCATCATTACAATTTTCTGCCTCCATTTGATTTTGGACTTCCTTAATTTTCAAATTCAGGTCCCTCTTAGTAGTAAAGATGTTCCCAAAAGTGTATTTGTTCCATCCTTTAACCTTTTCCTTAATTCTTTTTAACTTTTGTGTCAGCCTAAACATCGAGGTGCCAACACAAGGAAGGTTCCAACATTCCTCAATTAGAGATTTAAAGTTCGGGTGAAGGGACCACATGATTTCATACCTGAAGGGGTAAGGTTTTTTAACCACCCTATCATCCCATTCCAGAAGAAGGGCATTATGGTCAAAACCCGTTCTAGGAAAGGCAGTAAGAGAGATATTCTACTTAATGTTCTAGTTAGAGGAAATCATAAATCTATCCAGCTTTACTTAGATGAGTTGATTGCCTTGCCTTCTGTTAGTCCAAGTAAAGTGGGAGCCAGTCAGAGAGATATCCATTAGTCCTACCAAGTCAAGAAAGCTTGAGAGATCCATCATACTCTTAGAGTAGTCAGTTAGACCTCCTTTTTTCTCAGATGGGTACAATGGGGAATTAAAATCACCTCCAAGCATCCAAAGTTCATCTTTTTTGTTAGTCATAATTCCATCCAACAAATTCCATAAATCTAGCCTATCCAACCTTGAATTGGGGCCATATATATTACCCATATTCCATTTAATGGAAGTTTCTCCATCCTCCATACAAATCAAGAGGCTGTTCTTATTCTTAAATTTCAACTTGCCACTAAACTGGGAAGAATTCTAGCAGGTAGCAATCCCTCCAGAGGCCCCCTCTGCATCACTGGCTTCAAAACCAACATTAGGCCAAAGCCACTTCAGGATTTTCTCAAAACATTCCTTTTTCATTTTTGTTTCTTGGATCAAGAGGATATCAAGTTTCACCTTAGCTAAGCACACCTTTAGCACATGCTGTTTATATGGGCCATTAAGACCCCTTACATTCCAAGATAGAATATTCATAATTTCTAAGAGCTAATGAGCAGTGTCAGGTTGATACTACCCCAAGTGGGAGGTTAACCTCTCTTACTTCCTTTTCAGTTTGTTCCCTGCCAGTGAATCCAGTGTCTTTTGTTTCCCTGCTGCCACATCTTTTGTTGTTTCTTTGACTCTTGTTTCTTTTGATTGGGGTCTACCTACTTTGATATTTCCTCACATCTGGTTTTTTCTTTTTTTGTGATTTGGTGTTTATCCATCCTTTCTCATCTTTGCTTTGTGACGTTCACTCCTCCAAATTTGGTTCTTGCTGGTCCTAAGTTGGAGTCAAAAGATGTTCCTTTTGGCTTATAATTTCCCCTTCCTCTTGGGCTTCATTTTGTTGTTCTACCTGAGGTATTGGAGGTGAAGTTGTTCCCTTATTTTCCTTTTCTTTATTTAAATCTAGAAGTTTCTCCAAAGATGGCGGGGTGGATGGTTTGTTGGAAGCCTTTGAAAACAACCTTTCCAGATTATCTTTTGGAATATTTTCCTGATCTGGGATAAAGGATTTTTCTATGAGTAGTAGTCCTTTATTGGGTGTTGAGGTTTCAGGTTCCTCTAAAATGTTCATCAAAGTCATATTCTTCAAAGGAGCATTCATTTGTGTCTCAATTTGGGGAATCTTAGGCTCAAGAGGAGCTATTTTACAAGCATCCTGTAAGTTCCCAAATTTATTGCATCCCTGAAAAAAAACTATAGCCCTCTCATATTCTAAAGGTTGAACCCATTTGCCAAGCTTGGATTTCAAGGTAACAGAGGTGGGTAGGACTGTATTAACCTCTATGTTAACACAAATTCTTGCATAGACTAATCTTGATTTAAGAAGAGTAACTTTGTCAAAGGTGACCAAAGAACCAAAGGAGTTAGCTATTCCCTTAAAAACCTTCTGATGCTAGAACTCAAGTGGAAACCCAGGGAGCCTAACCCAGGTTGGAGCAACTTTCCCCAAATCAACGGAGGCATCAAACCCTGGTTTCCACTTGCATAAAGACAAAATATTTTTAAAGCCACTATCAAAAGCCCGCGATCCACCTGTAAGGACCTTTAACATATCCTCAAGGATAACAAGCGTAAAAAAAAAGAGAACCTTGGGAATATCACTTATACAAACGCTGCCTTTGAGTTTCTGAGTGTCAGAGGCCCATTTTCGTACCTGGTCTATATTAGGTCGTCCAACGAAGAATTTCCCCACTAAGGACAACTTCAAACCCTCCATTGCATCATTCAAGATTACATCTGGGATGCCCACTTTGTCCCCCACCACAATACAAAAGGTCAACATAGAATTTTGAGGTGTCCTTGTCGAAGTTTGACTTCCAACAAGCTTTTCCACATAGGAGGCCATTTGGGGCTAAATAGGACTTTCCTTTAGGAGAAAAAATAGGGTTTTTCAAACCCCCATATGACAGAATATGCGTAGTGCACAGGGAGATTTCAGTTCTTCCGCACAGAGAGGCAGTGCTATTCTAGGAAACAATAGGCTACTTTGGTGGGGGAGCCTCCATGGGCCCCCCTCTAGGCTGATTCATTGAGCAATAGAGTAGCATAATTCAAAATTAGAGCATGTGCATTTTATTACCTTCAACGCTTGTTAGGTGTAACTTTATTAGTTCATTTTTTGGCTATAAGCCATTTTGTTATTGTATCTTTTGTAGGAAGTGAGCCTCCCACTTTGGACTATGAGTCCTGGCAGTGAGCCACCCCTTTTGTAATATCTTATAACCAGTTATACTATATTGTGAGCTAACCCTCACTGTGGTTTTTTCCATTTTGGGTTTTCCATGTAAAAAATATAGTGTTCATGTGTTGTGTGCTTTCATGTTTTGTTAATGCTCTTGCTTATCTTTACTATTATATGTTGTAGACACAAAAAATATATCAATTGATCCTATACACCTGATCCTGATTACTAACACCAGTTCATCCTGAATCATCTCCTTTGCTAGTCATTTAATTAAATAATTTTTATTTGGTTAAATTCATCATATTTCAACTCTTAATTAAATAAATCATTTTTATCTAATTAAATCATCATATCCCTCTAATTAAATAAATCAATTTTATTTAATTATCTTCTATAGTCTCTCTTTTAATTAAATAGATCAATCTTATTTAATTAATCTCTAAAGTCATTCTATTAAATCAAATAAATTAATATTTATTTGATTTATTCTAACATCATCCTCTTTAATTAAATAAATCAAAATTTATTTAATTAAATCTAAAAACATTATTTCTCTCATTTTGATTTATTTAAATCCTAAAATCTAAATCAAATTGTCAAATCAGCTAATCTCCCTCTTAATTAATCAAATCCTCTAGCTTTTGCAACTTGCTCATGAATATCATTTCAATTGATTTATTAAATCTTCAATTACTTTCAAAAAGGCATCAATGTTGGAATATTCTCCAAGTTTGAAAAATCCCTCCAAAAGGGTTTGTACATCCAACAAGGCATTTAAACCTCTTACATGTCCTTTGCCTTGAGCCAAGTGGCATTAACTCCATTTTCTTACATCCCCCCTAAACATGTCACTTTCAAATTTCAAATTTGAATCTAATGAAATTTATCATGCACATTGATCAAAATGTGTTCATTCCTCCTTCCATTAGCATGTCGACAAGTGGCGCTTTGTTATTGGATCATCTTTAATCCCACATTCATCCTATTCTTCAATCCTCCATCCTTATTTGTTATAAATAGAGGCGTCCTCTATTGTATTTGATCATTCACAATCCATGTAAGATCACCATGCTCATTTGGATCCACAATCTTAGGCATTTTCATCCACAAGTTTATGCATTTGAATTATCTTCAATTTTTTGAGCAAAGTTCATCCATTTTCATGATTTCATAGCTAGGTTATGGAGAAATTTCATCAAGGAGCATCAAATATTCACCATTGATCATCAAGCTTGCAAGGAATTGGGAAAGGGCTATTTTCCACATTAAAATGACACTAATTCCCCCATGGGATTGAGGGTTTGTTTGCATTATATAGGATTTAGGAGTTTGCTTGCTTTTGTTTATCTTTAGAGAGCCTGCCTTGTGGGAAAAAGTAATCACCCAAGGGAATGACCCAACTGGGAACACGCTAAAGCTAGGCGACTTCCAACTAGTATATAAGTGTGGGTACTTGAGGAAAGTTCAAGTATCATGAGGATTGTTCCGACAAGAAGGGAAGCAATGGTCTCTTGTCGTATGGATGATCCCCCACAAACGAAATGCCTATACTAGAACCTTTTGTTTAGAAGCCCAAATCCTTATCTATTTGTTGCTGTAAGAACAGTCGTTCTGAAGCCGTCCCATGTTTTTGCAATTCTTAGTAGAGATGAGAAGTATGCCATGGGAGTTTCATGGGTAATGAAGCTTGGTTGACCTAAGAAGTGTGTGTCATGGAGGGGAGCCAGTGTGGTCAAGCTTCTAATCATTCGCTAAGAATAGGTGCTGCTGGATTTATCCAAGTGGGAACTCAACAAATATTGTCTCTTTCTATCCTAGGGTTGTGCATCATTTTGGAATCAAAACACTTGGATTGGATCTAAAACATTGGAAAACAAACATTCAACAAGGACATCAAATTTCAAACCCTTTAGTAGAAGCAAATACCTTTGAAAAAGTTCAAGTGCTATTGCTTTCCCTAGGGATTCTATCCTTAGAGGCTTCTAAGCATTTGAATTTACATCTCAATTTTCTCTCACTAAAGTCAACATTAGGAAACTACTACCTTGATTTTCTTGATTTCCACATAATGGACTTTGTGGGATGAAAATAAATTGAAACATTAGACATTTAGTTTGAAAATCTAAGGCAAGAAAGTGTTTGTGGTAAGAGAAATTCATTAATCAAAATAAAATCAATTGAACCCCACACATGTGCTTGTTTATCTTTTGTATTATGGTCTTTTGAGAAACATTGATCTTTTGGTTTGAACTAATCTTAGGGAAAAGCATGTTCTTTAATATCTTGGTCTTGTAAACCAGGTTCTTCTTAGGTTCATTTAGGATCAAAACAACCAATCATTTCATCCATCTCAAACATCAATCAAATCCCATCTCACAAGAAACTTTTAGAACCTTGGAACAATCATTCATACTAGACTTTTGGTAAAATCCTTCAAATCAAATAAAAATTCATCTTGTTTGAATAAGTGTGTGTGGATGAATCCTTCCTCATACATCTAGTTAAATTATGATCCTTGTGGACAAGTTTATTCCAAGATAACATCCAACATCTTGGGGTTTATTAGGTCATTATCCAAAATCAAAATCAAAATCAAATCCAAATCAAATCCAAATCAAACCAAAATCAAAATCAAAATAAAATACAAACCAAATCCAAATCAAACCAAATCCAAATCAAATCCAAAATCAAAAAATCAAAAAGTCCTAAAGTCTAGTATTCCTCCAAGGTTCCTAAAAGTTCAACACCCATATCATTCACCCCTTTCATCCTTCATCTCATCATTTGGTCCTAAATCCCTTAGAGGTTAACAAGGTCAAAAAACAAGAAAAATATGGAATTTAAACTTGCTCCATACATTATGAGTGATCTAAATAAACCAAACTATCAAAGCCTTACAATGCCAATTGATTATCAAAACTCACATTTATACAATCCATACATGGGATCATTATCTCTTACAAACCTCAATGGCACAACAAATGTGAGTATGCCCAATCTAAATTTTGGAACACCTTTCCCAATGGTAGATTTAAATCAAAATCCAAACCTACAAATCTATCAATCAAACAATCAATGCATGAGTCTTCAAACAAACAACATTATCCCACCGAATCCATGCATGCCAGATATGAATATACCAAGTACAACTTTACCAAACATGACCATTTCAAATACACACTTGGTAAACTTTAAGATAGATATGTTTGCAAATCATACAAATGTTGTTCAAAGACTAAACAATATGTTAATGACTCCATGTATTGATCCAAGTCAAGGTAATACCATGCAAAATCAAAGCTACCTAAATCAAGGCAATGTGATTCCCAACCACAACAATGTTCAATTTCAACCTATCTTGCCAAATCTAAGCATCATCCCAAATCAAAACATTATCCAAAATCAATAACCACAAGGTCAATTTAAAATCTCACAAGGTAACAAATGAAAATACACACCACTTGGGGAACCAATCGAATTGGTCATGCAACAGTTGGTACAAGAGAATCTCATTAAAATCCCCGTTTATGAGAATTATCAAGAGCCCCAAGTTAAACCACCAGGATATAACGAGAAGAACCTTTGTGAGTATCACAAAATAAAGGGACACACAACATCGAATTTTATTCAACTCAAAAATCTCATCCAAGACCTTATTGATCAAAAAATAATAACTATTGGGGACAATGATCATGATTCAACCACTAGTCATAGCATTGACAATCTCTCTACCACAATTGTTGAAAATAATGATCAAGATCTTGAAGATGTTTCTACCTCATCCAAATATCAAGTCAACATACATCAAGATTCACTTTTTGGTCATGATCAAAACCCCTCAACAATATCCAACAATGATCTATTCAAAGGAGTGTTAACATTAATTGATCCTACAACCGAAAATCCTTTGACTAATGATCATGATCATGAATTAGAGGACATATCTCAAGAATTTATGCCAAAGCATGATCAACATCTATCACCAAAGTCTAGCAATGGTCCTTTCCAAGACATATTGACATCCTTTGACGTCATGGTTACAGATATTGAAGAAATCCTCAACTCAACACTTGATCCAAGTCCACTCAAGATCCAAAGGATATTGAGCCACTTCCCATTCCTAATGAAGATATCCAAGGACCCTTTGAAACTAACCCATTTCAAGAACTTGATCCACTGCATGTCAAAAGAAATTCCAAAATTAATCAAGATCAAGAATTTGTATCTCCAAGCTACTACAATGATGTAATGGACACACTCCTATCAATACAAGATGATCATATCCACATAACACATACTCCACCTACCCATGAGATGCTTTCTTTGGATGGACACATAGATGATCTTAATTCAGAATAGGATTCCTTTACTCTTGACATTATTGCACAAAAAGAGCAGGTTAGTGATTCCTACAGTCAAATTGAGTTGTCAACATCAGGATCATATATATCCCAAATTCAGACTAAGGACATCATGTGTGAATATATCCAACATTATCCACTCAAGGAAACAGGTCAGACAAAATAGGATATTCCAGAGTCATCAGAACAACAAATTGAAATAACGTCATATGTAGTGGTCATTTATCAGAGAATGCATTCTAAACAAGAACTCTCGAAACAGGTAGAATCAAAGAACAATGGTGCTACTACCACCATACTAGGGGAAACTATGTCTCAAGCAAACATCAACATAGGGAGCACGAAGAATCCTCATGATGAAACCGATGCCAGTACTACAACCAGCCACATCACAAATCTTCATCCTCCCATCACCCCATCCACGAATTGGGACCAACATCAAAAGAAATATTTGAATCAAAGTACAAAGAATTTCATCAAAGAAAAATAAGCTAAGAAGTGTATCGGACAAATCAAATACAAGTGGATACCAAAGAATACAAAGAAAGATTATCCCTATAAAACTCCATTAGTCAAAGAAACTGTGGCGAAAAATAAAAAAGGGAAAAGTATCCATCAAATATTTCCACAAAGGAAAAAGCAAGCTTCTCAAGCAACGTACAAAGCATATCAAACAGTTGGTCCTAATTCCATGCAAACTTTTGTATCCACCCATCATTGCTCATCTTCCCAAGTTTGGAGATTCAAAGGTTCCAAACTATCAGCCAATCCATATTTTATTCCTAACACACTCCATCCACGCCTCCACACATGATATCCAATTCTCACATTGACCATGTGTTGGCAGTGACCCTTCATCATAAGGATTCAGAAGGCACTCTATCATGATGTGCACACAGAGACAAAGTTAACTTTGATATCAACAAAGCAAATCAGGAATCTCAAAAGTTGTATTCAAGTGCACATATCTTGGCAAAGCAACTTCTCCAAGTAGGATATCGATGGCACATTATGACAGAAGCATCTATTTCAACACCACTAGGTGGTTCAGCATGAGCTTAAAATCTTTCAAAAAATAAAATAAAAAATAAAAAAATCAAAATCCAAAAAAATCAAAAAAGGATTGAAAATAGTAAAGATAAAAATAGTCCTCTAGTGAAAACCACTACGGTGGCGCTTTGGACAGGTACCATGATGAAAACCAGGAAAACAAGCATCATGTGTAGAATCGAGCATCTGTGTGTGCCATTTTGAGTGGAAGCATTTTATCCCATCCATAATAAATCTAGCTTTCCATCCATAATAAATTTGTTCATTTATAAACCATTGATCCAATCCGTTTTCATCCATTTACATCCATAGTCCAAATTATCTTGATTTTGATAAAACTTTGGTGCACACTTTACACTTGCTTATGGTAAACATCTTGACATGAGTCATTTTCATTGATCATATCCTATCCCAACATTATCTGAGCCATGCAACATTATCCAAATACCTTATCTTATCACAAGATAATCCTTGGCATCCTTTGCGTGCTTACCATATCCATCCATCCACACACCTATCAAGGTATCCATCCATGGCATTCCATACATTGCTAGACACTGGGAGCAGATATTTAAATCTTTCTTTGGGAGTAAATCTTGATCTATATCTTCCAACTTATGTGGTGATCCGAACATTGGAAAACATAAAATCAAATTGGTCAAACCGCTTGTGAGAAAGAATCCAAATCACTAGCCCATGGCATATTTTGACGAGAAGATGTTCCTTATCAAGATTTATCTTTCATCGAACATCAATCCAAAAAATCAATATCAATCGCATCTAATTTGCATATCAACGTCACATTAAATCATCCAAAAATAATTTTATTCCAAATCAAGCTTCACCATCTTAATAAATCAAATCCAATCAACCCATCATCATCCTAGTCCTTGTGTTGTTTAACACTATCTTTTCATTGTTGTGCATCCTCAACAATGTTATCATCATCAATCCATCAATCAAATCCAATCAATCCCTCATCATCTTGGGATATCCATCCTAATCCTCATGTTGCTTAACAGTATCCTTGCATTTTTGTGTATCCTCAACAATGCTATCATCATCAATCCATCAACCCTAGCTTGGTTTTCAACAAAATCTCAAACAGAGCACTGATATCGTCACACATATCCAAATCATCAAAATCATGCGAAAATCCAAAAACATTCAGAAAATAAAAATCCAAAAACATTCAAAACATATCAAAATACCAAAACAAGTCAAAAATCAAAAACATCAAAAACATGTTATTTGAACTTCATCTCTAAGCTTAAATGTAGGCAAGGCTAATATTTGATTAGCCCCGAGACACAAAACCAAAAAACATTCATAAAATCTCATAAAACACAAAACATTGAAAATTTTGAAAATCAAAACATTTTCAAAATCTAAAAAAAAACCCAAAAACAACCTCAAAACATTTCAAAAAATCCAAATATTTGAAAAAATCCATCTGTCTCATTTCGCTTCACCCATAATAAACATCCACCCATGATAAATCAATTGTCACCTTCATCCTTTGTAAAAACAAACAAAAACAACCACAACAATCAGCAAAAGCAAACTTCAAATGCAAAATCAAAATCAAAACAACAAACTTTTAAATGCAAAATCAAACTCTTGATCATCCTCAAACATGTTAATCAGACCTTATATCAATAGCCTTTCAAACAACCTATCAACTTGCCACCATCCACTAACATGTCCTAGGATGCATCCTTCCTACAATGGGCATTATCTTTGGCAAATCACTTTGGATACTTATCCTAAACAAAACACATCCATTTGGCTCGAGGTATGAAGAACATTGGCGTGTTTGCTTGCTTGATATTTTCTTTGATTTATCTTATTGCACTCATTCCAATCACCTCTCAATGATGTCTAATCAAAATGATTTAGAGAGAAAGGAATGGGGCAATGATCATTATCTTTTGTTTGTTGTGCTCGTTGGACATTCTTGTAATATAACCTTGGTGAATGCTTGCTTTATTAGGTATGGATGGAAGGTGTTTTGGACAAATTGTTGACTATTACATTGTTAGGATTTTCCTTTCCATGTTTTGGTCTGAGATGTTTGAAATATCTGAAGTACATCCTAGTAAGGTTTTTGTATGTCAAGTGTGAACAAGAATACTTCTATCTGTTTGTCGAGTCAAAGTCTATCATACTAGGTGCAATGCCATCCTGGTTCTTTATACCTTGATGCATCATGCCTATGTGTGTTATCAAACATAAGGTAAGTAGCCCTTTTAAAATCCCAATTTTTGATAAGCAAAACATCGTCATTATCATCCATCATCATATCTAATAAAGTCTCGGTGACTCATGGACTTATTGGACTTTTGCATCTTCTTAGACTCAAGGGTTCATCCATCTTATTCTCCTACTCATTCTTCTTATTCTTCTATCTTTACTAACATTTCTATCCAAGTATCAAATCTATGTTATATCAAAATATACATGAGGTTATCCATGGCTGATGATTGTCTATACATCATCAAAATTGTCTACATAAAACATTCAAGCTTTCTCATCCTCTCTGAGTTGAATTGATCTTGAACCTCTTTATCGTGAGATCACCCAGAAATCAAACTTTTCACTTGATCTCTCGAGGGGGCAGGGTACCAGTATACTTCCTTTTCCTGGGGCATCCAAAAAAAATGATTTTTTTTTTAATTTTGATCTCGGAAAGGTTATTCTTTGAACCAACGCAACAAGTACATTGCTTCAAAGATGGGAAAAATGTAGACATGGAAAATATACTAATTGATCCTATACACCTAATCCTGATTACTAACACTAGTTCGTTCTGAATCATCTCCTTTGCTAGTCATTTAATTAAATAATTTTTAATTGGTTAAATTCATCATATTTCATCTCTTAATTAAATAAATCATTTTTATCTAATTAAGTCATCATCTCCCTCTAATTAAATAAATTAATTTTATTTAATTAGCTTCTATAGTCTCTCTTTTAATTAAATAGGTCAATCTTATTTAATTAATCTTTGAAGTCATTCTATTAATTAATTTATTTGATTTAGTCTAACATCATCCTCTTTAATTAAATAAATCAAACTTTATCTAATTAAGTCTAAAAACATTATTCCTCTCATTTTAATTTATTTAAATCCTAAAATCTAAATCAAACTGTCAAATCAGCTAATCTCCCTCTTAATTAATCAAATCCTGATTAATGCTAATCGTAATCCATCAAATCCTCTAGTTTTTGCAACTTTCTCATGAATATCATTTCAATTGATTTATTAAATCTTCAATTACTTTCAAAAAGGCATCAATGTTGGAATAATCTCCAAGTTTGAAAAATCCCTCCAAAAGGGTTTGTACATCCAACAAGGCATTTAAACCTCTTACATGTCCTTTGCCTTGAGCCAAGTGGCATTAACTCCATTTTCTTACATCCCCCCTAAACATGTCACTTTCAAATTTCAAATTTGAATCTAATGGCATTTATCATGCACATTGATCAAAATGTGTTCATTCCTCATTCCATTAGCATGTTGACACTTGTGGTGCTTTGTTATTGGATCATCTTTAATCCCACATTCATCCTGTTCTTCAATCCTCCATCCTTCTTTGTTATAAATAGAGGCGTCCTCTATTGTATTTGATCATCCACAATCCATGTAAGATCACCATGCTCATTTGGATCCACAATATTACACATTTTCATCCACAAGTTTATGCATTTGAATTATCTTCAAGTTCTTGAGCAAAGTTCATCCATCTTCATCCATTTTCATTATTTTATAGCTAGGTATATACACCTAAAATCGTTCATGACATCTAATTAATTAAATACTAGTTATTTAATTAATATTCGACTACGTATAAATAAATCCTCAATTTATTTATATTGTTCATATTTTCTAATTCTTCAAATCTAAAAATCATATTCTTCTAATTTAATTAAATAAATAAATTTCATAAGCTTGCTTTATTTAATTAAGTTTCACTAATCCTGGATTAGGAATTCAAGCACATGTCTACAACTTTTTATGCCACCTCACCAAGGTCACATGAAATTAAATAATTCTAATTTTTAAATTACAATTATTTTCAAACACATGGCTTATTCCTCACACACTTCTTGAACCAATTTTCAAACACATGGTCTTTTCTTCCCACACTTTATTCTTCCATCCATTTGGCATGTTGCCTTTGGTCAAGAGATTCTTCCATCCATTTGGCATGTTGTCTTTGGTCAAGGGGACACCTTCTTGATTCTCTCCATCTCCACCATTCATTCCTCTTGTTTGAATCTAGACTGTCGATCGTTGCAACATGACAAGATGCTTGGAAAAAACCTATAAATACAACCCTTTTCCATTGTATTTTGCATCCACATTTGAGTAAAGTTATCATGCAGGAATATCATTTGAGAATTGGAGAATTTTGGAGTCTTATAGTTGCATTCCATATCATGTTTTGCATCATAGTTAGATCTTAGAATCATAGTTTGCTTCATAGTTGCATTTTATGTCATCCTTTGCATCATAGTTGAATTTTAGATTAGCATATTCATAGTTAGCATTTGAGCATATGTAGAATCATCCTAGCTCCATACCATAGTATCTACCTCGAATAATCTAACACCATCATCCATCCATCATTGTATCCATTATCATTTTCATCATATAGTTTCATGTAGGAATTTAATTGGCTTGCATGTTGAATATTATCTCATTTCTCAAGTTGTCATTTTAACAACCATAGTGCACATAGAAATCTGAGGGCCAAATGGTTAATAAATCCTTGAGAATAGAGGACAATGAGATTTTCTTAAAAGATTTGTTTGACTGCAAAATAGAGTAGTTTACTTGATTCAAATCTTTGATATAATTCGTTTCATTAAGGTTTGTGTTGATTTACTAATATTTCCCACATTTCACACACACAAAAAATGGCGCCTACTGTGGGGCCAGTCCCCATTTCTAACATTTTTTTGGAAAAGTTTGTGTAAACAGGCTGGACATGACGTTTTAGCGCAATCGTGAGTTCTTTTGGTGCATATGATAAATCTTTCGGCACATACGACTTCTATTTTGGTGCATCTGAGGAATCTTCCAACGCATTTGGTATCTATTTCGGTGCATTGGATACTTCTTTCAGTGCATCCATTAAATGTTTTAGCACATACAGGGAGAGTTTTTAGCGCATTCGGTCTTTTCTTTAGCACATTCAATATCAGTTTTAGCGCATTGAAGAGTTCTTTTAGCGCATAGAGTAGTTTTAGCGCATTAAATAGTTCTTTTAGTGCATAGAGTAGTTGTTTTAGCTCAGTTAGTTCTTGTAGTGCATTGATGTTTTAGTGCATACGATGACTATTTTAGCGCATTGGGTTAAAATTGCAAAATCCGAGAACTGATTTTTGTTTTCTGCTTGCAGGTAATTTTATACGCTGATCAAAGATAAATTTATCAAACTACTGATGATTTATGCAGGGGCTGGAGCTATTTAAATGCTTTCTTTTGCTTAAGATAGTCATCTAGCTTAATTAGGAAGGATAAAGAACACCATGTCTTTCATGCTTGATGAATGGTAGGAATATGCTCTCCCCTTAATTGGGTGACAAAAAATCCAGACCCAGTCACTTTTGTTTTATCCTTAGAGGGCCTACCTTGTGGGAAAAAGTAATCACCCAAGGGAACAACCCAGCTGGTAACACGCTAAAGCCAAGCAACTTCCAACTGGGATATAAATGTGGGTACTTGGGGAAAGTTCAAGTACCACGAGGATTTTTTTGAAAAGAAGGAAAACAATGGTCTCTTGCCACATGGATGATCCCCCATGAACAGAATGCCTATACTAGAACCCTTTGTTGTAGCAAGGCCAAAATCCTTAATCTATTTGTTGGTGCAAGAACGGTCATTCTGAAGCCGTCCCACATTCTTGCGGCTTTTAGTAGAGATGAGAAATATGCCATGGGAGATTCATGGGTATTGATGCTTGGCTGCCTCGTAGAAGTGAGTGTTGTGGAGGGGAGCCAGTGGGGTCAAGCATCTAATCATCTTCTATAAGTAAGCACAGTTGGAGTAAAATCCAAGTGGGAATTCAACAAATATAGTCCTACACAACCTAAGTTGTACATGCTTGATGTGTCTTTACCAATGTGTTTTTGAACCCATTTCAAATAAAAACATCACATGTTGAAAGTGAAAACCTTGATTCAGAAAAACATTCATTGAAACAACCAAGTCTCTAACTAGAAAATCCGAAAAATCAAAAAAATTTCCAACAAACTGCGTCATTTTTCCAATTCAGCGTATCTTCTGCATCTTATAGCACATTTTTGTATTTTTCCAATGCATCTGTGCAAAACTCTGGCGCATTTGTCCTCTATTCTAGTGCATACAGTCAATCTTATAGCGCATCCGTGCAGTACTTTGGCGCATTGATCCTTTGTTTTAGCACATATAGGGGATCTTATAGCGCATTTGTGAATTTTTTTGGCACATCTATCCTCTATTCTAGTGCATCTGTCAAATATTTTAGTGCATCTGGGCTCTGTTTTAGCGCATCCATTAAATACAAAAATCTAAGAGTTAAACTTGTCCCCTGTTTCACAGTTTGAACCAAAATTTCAGAATTTTCTCAAGTCCAAAATCATCCCTTAAGTACCTTAGAGTCTAAAATTGTTAGAATTGACCTCTACAAGTGGAATTCTCCAACCTAAACCAAGATCTAACATATCAAAGTGCCAAAATCATCAAACTTAAGCCTAGTTTCATCATCAAGATTTATCATCCTCTCATCACGAAATGAAGCTATATAGTCAAATCAAACTTAGTCTCATTAGAATTTGTCATTCTATGACTTAGTTATAATCCTTGGGACTCTTCCAAACTTAGATCAAAGTTTAGTCAAAACTATAACACTTGTATGCTCGTTCAAACAAGGTTACAAAAACAAAAACTCAAGGAAAAGGGACTTGAAAATCAAAACATTGAAGAACCAAACCTTAAAACTCCAACCATTGAAACTCCAATCATTGAGACTCAAAACATTGAAACTCAAAATAGTGAAATGCAAAACACCATGGCGGAGGCTGAAGAGAATCCTTTCCATGGACTCAACAACACTGAAGGGGAAGAAATAACTGAGGAAGATATTCAACATGCTGAACAAGACACCAACTTCCACAAATGCTTAGAAAAGATTTTTGAAATAAATGGGGAAAAGTACCTCCTTATGTTAGCTAAACAAGGTGTCAAATTACCCGAAGACTTTGATTTGAATCAATTGAAAGCACCTCCAAAACAACCCGAAAAAGAAACCGAACAAGTGGTTACCCTAACGCACCAAATGAAGAAACTTCAACAAAAAATTATTGATATGCAAAGAGGAACCTCAAAAAGATAATTGATCCAAGACATTTGTCCATGTCCATTTGATCAAAGTATCCACAAGATCCCCTTTCCAAAAAATTGCGAATTCCCAAAATATGACAAATACAATGGAAAAACCGATTTGATAGACCATGTGAGGGAATTTAGAACCATGAGTCTTGAATTTGCATATGAGGAAACATACTTAATGAGATTATTCCCACGAAGTCTAGGTGGACAATGTCTTGAATGGTTCTCCAAACTCACCCCACCAATTAACATCTTTGAAGAATTGGTCAACAAGTTCATCACCCAATATTCTTACAATATTCAACATGACATTACCATGAAAGATATTTGTAAATTGAAACAAAAGAAGGGTGAATCATTCCTTGTATTCTTGCAAAAATAGAGAATATTATTTTCACACTATTCTCATCCCGTACCTGAAAAGGAAAAGATAGAAATCTTTATTGACAACCTCAATGATGAGATGAGTTAGAGATTGGAATTACAATGTCCCCCAACCTTCAAAAAATTGATTGAAAATGGGATTAAAATCGAAGAGGCTTTAGTCAAGAGAAGAGTCATCAAAATTTGCAATGAAAACAACTCATCAAACTCCTCCAACAATTACAATAGTGGTGACAAACCAGAGTTTTGGCAGCAAAACAAGAATGTGGGAACCAACGATGGTGCAATTGAAAACCAAAATGCAAAACCTGTATTCAACTTAACCGTAGCTACCACCAAAACTAATCAGAACAACGACCAAAATGTCACCCAAAGCAACAATCAAGGTAATGCTAGATCTAGAACAACATCGTATCGAACATCCTCAAATCGAAGGAGCTTCACCCCTTTAGGAAAATCATCAAAATCAGCATTGAAGGAACTTCTCAAAGCTCAAGTCATAACGTTACCAGAGGTAAGAAATTGGGAACCAAAAGTTAAGCCTCCATGGTGGAACAATGCTCATTTTTGTGACTTTCATCTTAACAAAGGACATAAAACCAATGACTACATGTAGTTGAAGCACTTGATACAAGATTTGATTGACAACAAAACAATATTTGTAGAAGGACCCCAAACCAACAATGATCATGGAGCATTCAAGAACCCTCTACCCAACTACGAAAAAGGGGAATCTTCTTCTTCAAATACCAAAGGAAAAAACATAAAATATGTCTATGACACCACCATTTTGCATATTGAGGTGGTTGATCATCAAACCCATGACAAATCAGATCTTATTGCAAATGATAACCCAACAAACGACAACACCATTGAACATGAACAAAACATCATTACAATTGAAAATCATCACCATGATGTCGACACTACCTCACGTCAAATCAATGTTATCAAAATCAGAGAGAAACAAGACAACACACCCATCAATGCGATCACACGAGGACAAGCCAAGGTAAAATTGAAACGAGCTACCCCTTCCACATCCAAAGCAACTACTGCTATCCCTACAACACAATATAACATAGTTGATCAGTTGCAGAAAATGCCCGCACAAATACCCATATTAGAACTTCTTAAGATTTCACCTGCTCACAAGGAAATCTTGGAACAAGCTCTAGTCACCACCACGGTACCAAACAATCTAGAGGTTTTCCAATTTCAGACTATGGTGGGACACTTGACTGCACCACACTGCTTATCATTTTCTGAACACAATGATGTATCTGCTAACCATCCACACAACGTTTCCCTCCACATTGAGGTCTTAATACACAAGGATCATGTTAAATGTGTTCTAATAGATGGAGGAGCTAGCCTGAATATCTATACTTTGAAACTTGTTCGTGCATTGGGCTATTCAGAAAATGTTATTGGTCTCAGAAGGAAAATCACAATAAAAGCATATGATGATGAGGAAAGATCTTCATAAGGGTTGATAGTGCTACCTATTCAAGTGGGACCATTTGTTAGAGATATAGTATGCCAAGTGTTAGACAAAGAGTTAACCTACAACATACTCTTGGGAAGGCCTTGGATTCATGATATGCAAACAGTACCATCCACATATCACCAATGTTTGAAGTTCATGTTCAATGGGCAGGAAGTCACTATTGCAGTTGACTCAAACAACCCCCAATATTGTAACACCATCAAGACTACCCAAGATGCTTTTGTACCACACAATAGGGAAGCTCCAACTCAAGGTTCATCAAATATGGGAAACAACTAAAAGCCTTGTCAAAGTGGGTGGAGAAAAAGGACCAATCAAAGGATAAGGATATCGATAATTCCAATCCCTCAAGTAAAGAAAGTACATCAAATCTTACTCCACAATATCAGGAAATTCAACTCGAGTCTTTATCGAAACAAGTTGCCAAGATCCAATTGAAAGACAAGGGCATGGGGGAATACTCATTTGAGCAATCCTTATGTTTATCACAACTTTCATCTTCTCCAAAGTCATATGGGAAACCATCAACATTTAGACAACAATCATCACAACCCAATACACTCTTTGATGGAACCTTTGTGAGAGGAGGCACATTAGTGGATGAGTCAGACAAAAAAGAGGTTTTAAATTGGTTATACAAAGATGAAGAATTGTCACAAGCATCCTCCTCAAGTGTACAAATAGAGCAGTATGGAAAAGGAAAGATAATCATGAAATAAATGGGATACGAGGGAAAAGGTCCTATTGGTAAAAGGAAAGAAGGCATCACAAAACCAATACAACCTATCAAAATGCAAGCCAAGGATAAAACAAGATTGGGGTATAGAGAAGAATCAAGAGAAGAAACCAGACAAAAAAATGTTGAAAGAATCCTACAACTACAAGCTAGTGATGATCATGAAACTGATTCAAATGAATATGAGTGGGATTCACTATTTGAAGAGTCTTGTCATGATAAGGAAATTGATGTGGTACAAAAGTTCAGGTTATAGACCACTCGAAATAGGATCATAATATATTGATGACTCGAGCGAAGAGAATCAAACTTAGAGCGAAATGGATAATTCAGAGGAGAGTTACCTTATAGAAATTGAATTAACTATTGGAAAATTCGAAGACATTACCATCGGGACCCTTACCGCATCTAACTTTATCCAATTCAATGACTCCTTACCCTTAGTACATCCCGAACTCATAGATTGGGATCAAACAGAGCTGTATGATATCCCCATCTTTTCAAATGACGAGACCATTATCAACTTCCTCTGTTCTACCAATCCCAAGACAAATTCTACCATTGAGCATCGTAACGAAGCTTCCAACCAGGAGAGTTTCAAATTTGCTAGCTGCAAAATGAATAATACAGGGAATAGATCTGATGGTGAAAACCATTCAATGGCAGTATCAGATCCAGAAAAAGTAAAAATAAAGAGCGTATCCAACGGCGAACACCTCTCTGAGGCGCTGAAGGATGGAAGATTTGACACACTCCCCGAGCACTTTAAGGAATGATCTAAAGTATTGGTTGAACCCACTCAGTCTATCAACATTGGCAATGAAGAAACAGTGAAGACTGTCCATCTAGCAGAATCCTTGACAGATCAAGAAAAACTGAACTTCATCAAATTCTTTATAGAAAGACAAATTCAATTTTGCTTAGTCATATGCCGACATGTTAGGGATTGATCCAGAACTAATCATGCATCACTTATCACTGCCAGCAGGAATAAAACCAATCAAGCAAAAGCTAAGGAAAATGCATCCACATATTGCAATATTGGTAAAAGCAGAACTGAAGAAGTTATTAGATGCAAGATTCATTAGACCAATTGACTATGCCGAATGGATATCAAATATTGTGCCTATTTCAAAACCAGATAAGAGCCTCAGGATATGCACATATTTCATGGATCTCAACAAGGCTTTCCCAAAAGATGACTTTCCCCTACCTAACATTGACATCATTGTGGACCTAACAATAGGACATGGCATGTTGTCACTCATGGATGGGTTTTCTAGCTATAATCAAATCAAAATTGCACTTGAGGATCAAGATAAGACAACCTTCACATGTCTGTGGGGAACCTTTTGTTGGAACGTCATGCCATTCGGGTTAAAGAACGCAAGAGAAACTTATCAGCGTTCCATGACGACAATCTTTCATGATATGATGCACACCTTCATGGAAGACTATGTGGATGATCTATTAGCCAAATCATACACTAGAGAAGGCCACCTAGAGATCCTAGATAAAATCTTTACCAAGCTGGAAAAGTTCAATGTATGACTAAACCTAAAGAAATGTGTGTTTGGGGTGACTTCAGCCAAACTCTTGGGATATATAGTTTCAGGAAACAACATTGAGGTAGATCCTGCAAAGGTTAAAGCCATCATGGAGATGCCACTACCCAAAAACATCAGTCAGCTACAATCTCTGCAAGGGAGATTCCAATCAATCTGAAGATTTATCTCACAACTAGCAGACAAGACCCATCTTTTCACTCACTTGCTACATAAGAATGTATCTTTCCAATGGGATGAGAAATGTCAAGGAGCCTTCAACCAATTAAAACAATATCTGATGAGTCCACTTGTCTTAATACCACTAGCAGAAGGAAAGCCACTTTAATTGTACATAGCAACAAATGAGATATCATTGGGAGCCTTGTTAGTGCAAGAAGATTCAACAGGAAAAGAAAGGGCAATCTATTATATTAGGAAAACCTTAAATGGCTATGAGATCAATTGCACCTTCATTGAAAAGGCTTGTCTATTAGTAGTGTTCGTTACCTAACAATTACGACACTACATGCTCACTTATACCATCAAATTGATAGCCAAGATAGATCCACTGAAATACCTTCTTAACAAAGCTAATCTAACTGGAAGACTAGCTAAGTGGGTCATGATTCTAAGTGAATTTGACATCCAATATGTTGATAGGAAGGCAATCAAAGGACAAGCAATCACAGATCAGTTAGTTGAAGCACCATTACAAGACAATCATCCAATGAACATTGAATTTTCAGATGTTGATGTCCTAACGGTGTCAACACAACAATGGGTCTTGTACTTTGATGGCTCTTATACACAACATGGATCGGGTGCCAAAATTTTGTTTATCTCACCACAAGGACATACCATTCCCAAATCCTACAAACTAATGTTCCCTTGCACCAACAACACAGTTGAATGTGAAGCCTTGATCATTGGAATCAAAGTAGCAGTTGAGTGGAAGATTACAGAGTTACATGCCTATGGGGATTCACAACTAGTCATTAATCAGGTAAACGATGATTATCAAACAAAGGACGACAAGCTAATTCCCTATAAAATAATGGTTGATGACTTCAAAAAGTACTTTGTGGAAATAATATTTGAATAGATTCCTCGAAGGACAACAAAGCCCCTGATGCCATGGTGACCATTGCTTCTCTCTTGCAGATTCTAGAAAAATGAGCCTGTTACGAGTTCATGGTGGAACAACTATTCAACCCATCCTATGACAACCCTAAATTCCAAGTTATCTACCATCTAACTGAGGCTGACACTTCCCTCTACAGGAAAATCTATACGTACCTGAAAGACAATACTCTCCCTCCCGAATTGTCCCACAATCAAAAACGAAACTTCATTCGTCAAGCTGCTCGACATACCCTTATTGCGGATGTCCTTTATCGATGAGGTCTTGACGAAACTCTCCTCTAATGTCTGGAATGTGACGAGTCTGAAATGAATTTATGGGAAGTTCATGAAGGTGTTTGTGGAACTCATTCGAGTGGTTTAACCTTAGCCAAGAAACTCCTCCATTTGGGATATTACTGGCCGACTATGGAGAGGGATTCTTTTCAGTTCGTCAAGAAATTCCAAAAGTGTTAGATTCATGGCAATCTCATCCACACACCAACGCAGGAACTTCAACCTTTTGCATCAACATGGCCCTTTTGGCATTGGGGATTGGACCTCACGGGGGAGATTCATCCATCTTCATCAAATGGATACAAGTTCATTATCACAACCACTGAGTATTTCATGAAGTGTATCGAAGCTATCCCTCTAACCACCATCACAGGAAAACAAATCTCATCCTTCATCTTGAACTACATCATTTGTCGGTATGGCATCCCTCAATCCATTATCACTGACAACAACAAACCTTTTAAGAATCAAGATGTTGAAGAAATTTGTGAGAGGTTTCACATCCAACATCAATTTTCTACACCATATTATCCTCAAGGAAACGACCAAGTAGAGGCCTCAAACAAAACTATCTTGAAAATCTTGAAGAAAACTGTCAACAATGTTGAACATGACTGGCATGTTCAACTGAACCCTGGTCTATGGGCTTATAGACTAGTATCCACACCCCAATAGGAGCTACACCATACACTCTAGTCTATGGATCTGAAGCCATTCTACCTATTGAGGTTGAGCTACCATCACTCTGTGTTTCACTAAAAGGGATCATTTCAGATGAGGATTACAAAGTGTCTAGGTTACAGGAATTGGAACTCTTGGATGAATTTTGTCAACATGCAATGGATCACTTGAAAGCATATCAACAGAGGATATCCAGAAGCTATAATCAGAGAGTGAAACCTAGAACATTTCAGGTTGGTGACTTAGTCTTGAAAGAGAATCCCCGTAATCAACAGGATTGAGAGAAAAAGGGGAAATTTGAACCAAACTGGCTAGGTCCCTTTGTCATTGTCCCAATCTTCAGATCAGGAGCATATCAGTTGTCCACACCAAAAGGGGATTTTTTTTATGAACCCCTCAATAGCCTACATCTCAAGAAATTCTACACCTGAATCATCTAGTGCATCAGAAAAAGTCCTAGAAAAATACCAAAAACATCAGAAAATGTTATGAAAAAATGGTTACCTTGATGAAAACCTCACAAACAGGCATCTTGGTAGCAACAAAAAAATTAAAAAAGATCAAAAAAATTAAAAAAATCATAAAAATACAAAAATAGAAAAAAAAGAAGTGAAAAATAAAAAAAATTAAAAAAATCATAAAATCTGAAAAAGTGCAATAAAAACAAGTAGTGAAAACCTGGCAACGGGTGCTATTTTGGATAGACTATCTTTTCCATCTATTTGAGTATGTCGACCATTCGCTTTCATCATCCATCTACCTATCATCGGAAAGCTTCATGTACATATTTTGGCATTGCGGTCGTGTCTCACCCTAGACTGGGGGAAAAATCTTGAACTCACTGGGGGCAATAAACTCTGACCTTGAACCAACAGACAAACAACAGTAGTAAAAAACAACCCAAAACAATGATCATAGTGAAAATTAACATTGAACATCAACCACCATCAAAAACACATCAACCATCAAAATCAAAAAGACAAATCAATCAAACCAAAAGAAAACTTCAAATGGATGATGTTGCTTCTGAATCATGGGTTTATCACGTCTAACATAAATGTTTAATTGTTGAACTTTGATTTTTTTTATCACTTCTCTCGAGCACCTCGATGATGTATCAAACTAGAGGACCCAGGAATTAGTATGATTTTTCTTTGTCTGTTGTCTGTGAGTTGATCATTATTACTGTGAAAATTATTGTGGGATGTGCTCTACAAAGTATCACTTTGACATTCTGAATTTGCATAGGAAAATGGTTAACTCTTGTCTGTTTATGCAAGCAATACTCAGGTCATCTCAATTTAATTATGCTTAGATGCTTGTGTTAACTTGCACTATCAAACATCATGAAAGTAGTACTCAGGTCATCATGGTCTAAATATGTCATCGATGCTTGTACTCACTTTCAACATTTTAAAGGCCCAATGATGATAAAAAGCACAACAAATCGGCTGTTACGAATGACAACTTTTGCATATGAGATCTGCATGGTTAGAGTAGATTGCATCCATGTTAGTTTGCATTTGTATTTATGGGACTTCCAAATCTACAACTATGATGTTATCTATTTCAATAATGGATTGAGTACACTTGACATTACCAAAAACGCATCAATTGCATAATCATTTGCACACATTAGAAAACATTATCACATCATTCATCCATCCATGCATCACATCATTTATTTGCATCAGAAAACACAAAAATATGTGCATCACATCTCATTTACATAATCAAAATCATTTCATATAGTTGCATTAAGAAAGTGGTTCACTAAGCTTAAATGAGTGAGTCTCTTCAAATTTCCAAAAGAATTGAGAAATATGTCAGGTTTTGTGAAGCTTAACTTAACAAAGAATCAATTGGCGGCAACCTTCCCACGACTCTTGGAAGTTGGATAGATTCACTCATTTAAGCTTAAGACCCTAGAAGTTTCAAAGCATTACAAACTTAGTTAAGAATAATCATTTGCATCACATAATCGTTACAAAACATCATACACATCATTTACATAATCATTACATCCATACATAAACAATATGAACATCACATGTCATCACATCTCATTGGCATACTCAAATCCATCTCACATAGCATAAAACATCATTTGCATAAATCCATAAAGCATATAGGATCATCCACCATCATCATATAAACATCATAAACACATAGAACTAGGTACCATCATATAATCATTTCATCTAACAATTATCCATTCATTGCATAATTTATACATCACATATCATTGAATTTTACAAAATCCATCACATGCATTATATAGGCATCAATTATAAATCATCAAGGAATCATAACACACCAGTTAAATCATCATTTGCATCCATAGCATGTCATATCACCAGGATCATCATCATAAACATAGAAATTAAATGCATCCATAGCATATCATCATCATAACATAGAAATTTAATGCATCCATAGCATATCATCATTATAACATGGAAATTAAATGCATCAAATCCATCCATCATCATATAACATCATATAAACGCATAGATCATAATCATTGCTGCATATCATATAACCTTAAAATCATAATGTCAAAGTGTACAAGGATATCCAAAGGTATGAAGAGATACATCAATATCAAAAATGAAAGTGTATCATAAAGTCTAACAACAAGAATAATATCATCAATGTCTCAACTAAATAAAGAGTGTATACATGTCCAAAAATACATCAGAAAACCATAAATTGGAGCTATGTCATGTTGCCCCCAGATGGTGCTGGTATCCTAGGACCAGTACCTCCCCCTCCACCTAATGGCCCCGTACCAAGATCTCTCTAATCTCCAGGAAATGGTTGTGTAACACCCACACTAACAGTCTAAGACTAAGACCTGCTAGACCGAGATTGTGCAAACCTCTCCCACCACTTTGGAGGAACCACATCATGATATCGACCCTTGTAGAACTTGGCCTCCTGAGCAGTGCGATGAATCTCTCTAAAATAATCTGATGTACCCGCAGTTGTTGCATCCTGTTGTAGCCTCTTGGTAATGGTCTCATCCTGCTTCGCCCGCTGTCTTAGGGCATCCCTCTCGGTAGTTAATGTGGCCATCTACCCATGTACATGTCCCTATACCTTTCCCTACACCTAGGCCTGTATATGTGCAAGTTGTCCCTGCACCTGCTGCCTAGCAGCATCTCTCTCAGTCATCAGAGTCTATACCTGCCCCTGTTCCTGCATAAGAAGAGCCTGTACCTACTCTAACTATCCCTACAATGTCTGAACCTACACCTGTAATGTAGAAATCTATGTCTGTTGCTGCAGAGATGGTAGTCGGATTTGTACCCGTTGTTGTGACAGGGCCACTAATGATCACCTCTTGTGAGGAACTCTCATCTCTCTGACATTAGGACTTGGCCCTCCTCCTCCATCACCTCCATCATCATCCCCATCACTCTCCTCTCCATCTCCATCACCGCAATCACTACTCTCCTCCTCCACCTCCTCTCTTCGTCGCCTTCACCCATGACCTCTTGCCTCCTCCTCTGCTAACAATGGTGCAGGCTCATCTGGAATCATGATCCGTGGGAACAAATGTGTAAGCATATACATGGAATAATCCTCTGATATCGGCGCATCAGTGATCTCTGGATGCACCTCCCAAATGATGGTCAGTAACACCCGATAGTACTCAACAACTACATCGGAAGACAAACACGACCCCCACTCTATCGCATCCTGTCGCTGTCGTGCATAATGGGCTACCCCCTAGGGCATGGCCTAAACCTGACCATACTATCTGAGAACTCTCAGTAACATGAATCTCTCAATAATGAAGCGAGTCCAACCAATTAGATACATCAACTGAAATAAATACATCTCCATGTCATCCTTGGGCCACTACTCACAATTAACATATGGCTGCCATACCACTGCCTCCAAATCATCCAATGCCCTCCTCCAATACTCCAACTTTCCCAGCCTAGGCTAAGCAAGTTGAATTGCATAAATATGAACATAGGGCCGTAGGGCTGGCCTCTGTTTGTCTCCCACGAGTCGACTAACTACTATATGCTCCCAAGCCCAAACCTGGAGCAATGTGACTCCCGCTCATAGACTAGCCCTGCACAGATATACCACCTAGTGTAAATCGTGGTATAGATGGGATAGCATACAACAACCCCATGCATATCTTGTCCCATGCACAATCATGCTCTCTAAAATCCTGCCCCATCCCACTGAGAGTCCCTTTGACCTGCGGTTAGGACAAAGGAACCCTCCAATGAAATCAGCTAATACAGACGACAAAGTAGCATATGCATCGACCATGTCCCTCCATGGAATCTCGTAACCACTGATCCTATCATCCTGAAATACCCAGCGCAACACATTAGTCCCGCCCTACTCATGTGCATCATATATAACAAGTTCTCCCACCACAGGAATCCACAGAATCTGGTATACATCCTCAGGAGTCATTATGATCTCACCAGTGGGAAAATGGAAAGTGTTATGCTCATTGTGCCATCTCTCAACTAAGGCTATCAATAACCCCCTGTTGATCCTAATTTGGGTAATATCAATGAGAGATGACAACCCACATCATGTAATTATAGTTGTCTCAGGTTGTGTCAAATGGTGAATCAAATCCCAAGTCCTTGGGAACCGCTCTCTAATCTGTAAACTAGTTAAAGGCTCCTATCATCAAAAAATCGCAATTCAGTCCATCAATCAACCAACATCAACTGACATTAATCAATCAATCCAAATCAATCAACCTATCAATCTAATCAACTCTGGTGAGACTTTGATCAAATCTCATGAGCATCAATCTATCATTCAACCTCGCCTATCATGAGGTGTATCAAATCAATCAACTCAACCTCACCTATCATGAGGTTTATCAAATCAATCAACTCAACCTCGCCTATCATGAGGTTTATCAAATCAATCAAATCAACCTCGGCTATCATGAGGTTTGCCAAATCAATCAATGCACCTCGCCTATCATGAGGTACATCAATCAATTCAACCTCACCTATCATGAGGTTTATCAGATCAATCAACCTATAATTGATCCTCGTCTATCATGAGGTCAATTATCATCATCCTATCATTGAATCTCGCCTATCATGAGATCAATGGACATCTAACCTATCAAAATCATCAATCATCATCAAATCAAAGATTGGCGTGAGCAAACATCATTGACATCAAGGATTCCAATCAAGAAAATCATCAATTTGGCCTAAAACTTCACCAATGCGCTAGAATATTCTTTTTATGCACTAAAAAACCCTATGCGCTAGAAAAATCCATCAATGCGCTAAAACAGACCTTCAATGTGCCGAATTACTTTATGCGCTGGAACATTTCACTGATGCACCGGAATAGAGTTCTGATGTGCCAAAGTATTCGATGGGCTAAACCATTTAATCAATGCGGTAATCTAATTGCCCTATGTGCTAAAACAGTTCATAATTGTGCTACTTTAGGTCACCTATGCGCTAATTCATTTATCCTATGCACTACATCAATAACCCTATGCGCTAGAATAGTCAATGCGCTATAACAGCCTATGTATGCGCTATTTCGGTCTTAAAACCAAATTCAAACGAAAAAGGGAGGGAAAAACATAATGCATGAAATACAAGGTAGTTTTTGAGGTACTCACCAAAGGTTCATACGTTGTTGGGTGGTTGTGCTGCCCGACTCGCTCAAACTGGTGCATGTGGTAAGGGATCATCATTCTACTCCAAGTTTGCTCAATCACTCACTCACAAAGTTTTCAAATTGCAAAATGCACAAATGGCCTTTCTAATCAACTATTTAACCTTTTAAAGGTTAATTAAGTGGCATTTTATGGGGTTGTTTTATTTTTATTTTTCAAAGGGGCCTTAATTAATTAGATTATCACCTGCTGACTTCTACATCATTTTTTGGGAGATAAATCATTTTTGAAGCATAAAATTTTGAGATCATTATCAAATCATCAAAAAATCATCAAAAATTTCAAAAATTTCCAAAAATCCTAAATATTCCAAAATTCACTGATTTATCTCCCGAGGGGGCATATATCTGTCAATATCTGAAAATAAATGTCTGTGGCATCGAAAAAAAATTAAAAAATTTCTTTGAAGCAATGTGTAAACACATTACTTCAAAGAGGGGCAAAATGTATACACCTAAAATCGGTCATGACATCTAATTAATTAAATACTTGTTATTTAATTAATATTCGACTACGTATAAATAAATTCTCAATTTATTTATATTGTTCATATTTTCTAATTCTTCAAATCTAAAAATCATATTCTTCTAATTTAATTAAATAAACAAATTTCATAAGCTTGTTTTATTTAATTAAGTTTCACTAATCTCGGATTAGGAATTCAAGCACATGTCTACAAATTTTTATGCCACCTCACCAAGGTCACATGAAATTAAATAATTCTAATTTTTAAATTACAATTATTTTCAAACACATGGCTTATTCCTCACACACTTCAACCAATTTTCAAACACATGGTCTTTTCTTCCCACACTTTATTCTTCCATCCATTTGGCATGTTGCCTTTGGTCAAGAGATTTTTCCATCCATTTGGCATGTTGTCTTTGGTCAAGGGGACACCTTCTTGATTCTCTCCATCTCCACCATTCATTCCTCTTGTTTGAATATGGACCATTGATCGTTGCCACATCACAAGATGCTTGGAAAAAGCCTATAAATACAACCCTTTTCCATTGTATTTTGCATCCACATTTGAGTAAAGTTATCATGCAGGAATATCGTTTGAGAATTGGAGCATTTTGGAGTCTTATAGTTGCATTTCTTATCATTTTTTGTATCATAGTTAGATCTTAGAATCACAGTTTGCTTCATAGTTGCATTTTATGTCATCCTTTGCATCATAGTTGCATTTTAGATTAGCATATTTATAGTTAGCATTTGAGCATATGTAGAATCATCCTAGCTCCATACCATAGTATCTACCTCAAATAATCTAACACCATCATCCATCCATCATAGTATCCATTATCATTTTCATCATATAGTTTCATATAGGAATTTAATTTGCTTGCATGTTGAATATTATCTCATTTCTCAAGTTGTCATTTTAACAACCATAGTGCACATAGAAATATGAGGGCCAAATGGTTTAATAAATCCTTGAGAATAGAGGACAATGAGATGTTCTTAAAAGATTTGTTTGACTGCAAAATGGAGTAGTATACTTGATTCAAATCTTTGATATAATTCGTTTCATTAAGGTTTGTGTTGATTTACTAATATTTCCCACATTTCGCACACACACACTAGGTTATGGAGAAATTTCATCAAGGAGCATCAAATCTTCACCATTGATCATCAAGCTTGCAAGGAATTGGGAAAAGGGCCATTTTCCACATCAAAATGGCACCACCCCATGGGATTGAGAGTTTTTTTGCATTAGATATGATTTAATAGCTTTCTTTATTGTGTTCTTCGCTTATTTCTTGTTTATTTGTATTTCAAATGAATTCCATGGGGAATGTTGATTTAGCTTGCATAATGGACTAATGATGTGTTGTTTGATTGTGTTTGTGCAGGTCTAACATCACCATTCACATATGCATTGGAGTAATTGGATGGTGTTTGTTCAATAAGTTTAAGAAGATACTGATTCACCCCCCCTCTTAGTATCTTGAGTATTCAACAATTGGTATCAGAGCTTGGTTCCTCCAAAGAAGCCTAACAGCTTGAGGAAGATCTTGAAGATTGAACAAATGAATGACAAAGAAGAACTCAAGTGTAGACAATTCCTCTGGGAATTAGACCCAACATGGTCTTAGGGGGAGCAATAACATAAAAAAATTTAAACCCCTTGGATATTTGGCATGTCATTCTTTGGCATGAAGATATGTTGTAAGGAACAGATAAAAAAAGGTTATGCAAAAGGAACCAGAAGAAAATGCACATGAATTCCTCCAAAAAAAAATGGTACATATATCCCTCTGGATATAGGTGTTGCAAATGATCCTCCAAAGATAGAGAAGCAGAATGTTGAAGAAGTTAAGCCAGAGAATCATGGTGAAGGAGAAAAAGATAAAGATGAAGAAAAGAAAGTAGAAGAAGAAGAGAAGGTAGAGGAAAAAGAAAGAGAAGAGGAAGAAGAGAGAAATGGGGAATCTTCCTAGAAGAATGAAGAAGATCAAAGGAAGGTTGTAGAATCTCAAAGGTCCCTCGGAGAATCCTCCTCCGGCGATGATTTTTTGAAAGGCTTGTTATCCAAGTAGATCAGGTTCCAGCCGGTGATTCCCCTGGAACTTCTACAACTCCCCATGATTCAAGGTAGTGTGGACTTGGATAAGATTTCTCCTGTTCATAAGTTGGTGTTAAGGGATGCATTACATGCATCCGGAAGAAGAGAAATTATGGAAACACATCAGAAGGGAACAAAGCTTATTGATGATGCTCTTAAAGCTTTGCAGGAGGCCACACCCAGTACATCAATGGATACAACTCTCACTCCGATAGAGAATTTGAAACTTCTATTGGACTCCTTTAAGGAGTATGCCTCCAAACTAGGTGAAAAGAAAAGGAAAGAGGTTGAGGAGAAAGGATTTTGGAACTTCATGATAAGTGTGCTTTGGCACACACCAATGTTGAAAAGAGCCTAGAAGTTGTGCAGGCTTGTGAGTCTAAAGCAAATGTTGTCTTTTCTTACTACATAAAGTGGTCGGATGTCACTTAGAACATAAAAGATCTCATGGAATCCATTGAGTCCTAGTTGACTGTTGTCTCTAGTACCTAAAGTGCATCCAAAGATAGAGACAGAACAACCTGGAATGCCATCTCTGCTCATAGAGAAAATTCTTTATCCTACGAAAGAAGGAGGATATCATCAGAAGATTCAGTTAGCTAGGCAACCTTGTGAGAATGGAGTTCACTCCAGTTGCCAATTCCTTGGAAAATGTAGATAAACTTGAGAAGATCAATCTAACCCCTGGTACTCTAGATGATGTTGAAGAAAGTCTGGTGGAATTGGAATCTCTGAACAAAATGTTGTTGTTTGCTAAGAAAAGTTGGGAGAAACGTAAGGCAGCTTGGCAAGGTATTCTTAAGGAGCTTCAAGGCCCACCATCCTCCGAGTAATGTTTTTCAGTTTTTCATATTTTTGGACTGCCCTTTGTCCTTGATGTCAAAGGGGGAGATAATTTCATAAGAAGTTTGTAGGGGGAGAGAATGTTGTGAAGAGGAAAGGGAAAGAGTGTGTTGTACATAGGAGGTGTTGTATATTCTTTTGGCATATGTTGTCATCAATGACAAAGGGGGAGATTGTTGGAAAAATAAAGAAGAACATCTTATTATATAGCTTTTGTGTTTTCATTGATGTCACCATGTTATATGAGTTGCAAATGCAAGTTCAAGTTCAAGTTTGATTTGGTATTTTGAATTGGTATCTAAACCGGTATGTAGTCACTATCCTTTGGTATTTTGGTCTGCAATCCTTCGTTGATGATTATTATTTCTTGCAGTTTTGGGAAATGGTTTATGGATGTTGGAAGCTTGTATGTTCAGAATCTCATGTGTACAGGGGCTCGTATGGAAAGTTGGCATTACTTTGTTGTTGCTTTTTGCTATTAGGTCTATGCCTGGTCGACCTAATGGATAGTTGATATTGTAATGGATTAATTTTGTATTGTGGATGTATTTGATACCTATCTTAGGTCCATGCTGACATGTTGTAGCATGCTACATGCTTGAATTGTTTTTGGAAATATTTCATATATGCTTAAAGCCGACAGTTTTTTTTTTGGTTAATAAGGGTTGCATCTAATTAGGCCGACCTAAGTGATGCTTGTGGATGAATCAGGTATATATATTAAACATTTTTGTGATTGTTGGTGATTTAGAGGTGCAAAATTGAGATACAGAAGAAGACAAGTATGCGAAGATGATGAAGTGTGTTAATTCAATTTATTGAGCATCAAAGGAATTGAATCAACACTTGTTAGGTGTAACTTTATCAGTTCATTTTTTTGCTGTAAGCCATTTTGTTATTGTATCTTTTGTAGGAAGTGAGTCTCCCACTTTGGATAGTGAGTCTTAACAGTGAGCCACCCCTTTTATAATATCTTATAACCAGTTATACTATATTGTGAGCTAGCCCTCACTGTGGTTTTCCCAATTTTGGGTTTTCCACGTAAAAATCCTAGTGTTCATGTGTTGTGTGCTTTCATGTTCTGTCAATGCTCTTGATTATCTTTACTATTATATGCATTGGAGCAATTGGATGGTGTTTGTTCAATAATTTTAAGAAGATACTGATTCACCCCCCTCTCAATATCTTGGGTATTCAACATAACCATCACCTTTACTATGCATTAAGGTTTGGTTGTATGAAGATATATTTGAGACCTTGATTATCTAATTTAAGTTGAAACTGATTTCCCAACAAGTAATTTCTCCACACATGGAGAGCATACACAATTATGTCTAACTCCAAATCATGTGAAGCATAATTTTTTTCATATTTTCACAATTTATTGAACTTATATGCTACTACTTGTTCATCTTGCATTAACACACCATTTAAACCTTCACCTAAAGCATTAGTTATGACTACAAAATGACCTTTTGTGAAGCATAATTTTCTCATATGTTCACAATTTCCTGGACTTAAATGCTACTACTTGTTCATATTGCATTAACACACCACGTAAACCTTCACCTAAAGCATCAGTTATGACTACAAAATGAACTTTTAGGTCTATAACTCTCAAGATTGGTGTAGAAGTCATCCTTTCCTTTAGAATGCAAAATCCCTCTTCACACTTTTCTAACCATTAAAATCACTTTCCTTTCCTTTGGATTAAAGTGATTGGGTTGGAAATCTTTAAAAAAATTAAAACAAACTTTCGATAATACCCAACCAAACCCATGAAACTGTCTACTTCATGCATATTTTTTAGGTGCAAACCACTCCAAGATAGCCTTAATATTTGAAGGATCTACTACAATTATTTTAACAAAAATAATGTGACCTAGGTATTGTACTTCTTCTTGGAATATTATACATTGTTACAGTTTCTCATACAACTTATGCTCTCTTAATCATTGTAGGAAAAATCTCAAATTTTGCATATATTCTTTTTTCTTAGAATATATTAAAATATTGTCTAAGAATACAAGTAAAAATGTGTGCAAGTAGTCCTATAAGACACTATTCACCAAGTTCATAAATGTTGTAAGTGAATTAGTCAACCCAAAAGGTAAGACTATGAATTCATAATTCCCACATCTTGTCCTAAAATTTATTTTATGATTATCTTCACCATTCAATCTTAATTGATGGTATCCTAATCTCATATAATTTTTTGAAAAATTGGTTGTACCATGCATTTGATAAAAAATGTCATCAATTTGAGGTAAAGGATATTTAGTATTTATCATTGATTTTTTATAATATGATAGTCTATGCATAAGCACAATGTCTCATCCTTCTTGATGAAAACCACAGGTGCTCCCCAAGGTGATGCACTCAATCATATCAATACTTTTTCTAACAATTATTCTAATTGGGATTTTAAATCTTAGCTTTTTTTATTTCATGTGGTATGGTACCTTTGATATGAGCTCAGAGACTAGAATTATATCATTTAAAAATTCAAAGGCACTCTTAGGTGATAAACTTAACAATTAGGAAAAACATCCTAGAACTGGTAAATGAAAGAATAATCTTTTATCGATAGCTCTTTGGATTTCTCAAAAAAATTCTTTAACTTTAAATAATTTCTAAAATCCATAGAATAATTGGTGATCCAAAACTACCGCTTCATTAAATTTTTTTACTAGATCCATTTCGACTTCAAATAATTTACACTCTTCTTTTATCTCTCTTAATTTTCATTGTTGATCTATTTGTTTGATTTTAACTCTCTGCTGGATCTTTTGGATTAAAATAGGATCCTCCAAATCATCTAAGCATTCAACTATTTTATCAAGACAATCTAAATTTTCTTTATGATGCCACAACTAATACATTCTTAGGATAACATCATATAATCCCAAATGGGCTACATAGAGGTTGTATTTTGTTAAAAAGGAAGTTAATCTCACTTCAACCTCAAACAAAAATTTCTCTACCCGAGCTCTTGATTGGTTTGCATATTTTGTTGACCATGGGTTAGCCATATAATCAACCCGCTTAGGAATTCTCTTGAACAATCTAGTGGTTACGAAATTTTTCAGTTGTACCAGTGTCTCTTAGAATTGAAATTTGTATTACAAATTAAATACCTATAGTATCAATTGGTGTGATCTAATATTCTACTTGATGATTATCCACAACTGCATGGATCCTCTACTAGAATGTTGTTTGTTGAGATGACAAAGAATAACTTTGATACTAATTTACTTCACTTTTTTTGGACATTGATTCACATAATGATTTCATCCATAGTTGAAAAATCCACTAAGAGGTCCTTTCTTCTTTCTAGGTCAATATTTCTTAGAGTTTTCTCTTTCCTTGAAGCCCTTATTTATTTTTCCATTTTGGGAGTCATTTATGTTTATTCTTGGTCCTTTTCCATTTGATTTAGGTTTGGAATCTTGATTCCATTTTTTCTTAAAATATGGTGATGATTTGGACCATCCAAACTTTTTTTGAGTCTTATCTCAATAGGTTGAGATAGACTTTAAATTTTTTTCTTGTTTAATTTCTTCTCAAAGACTTGGTCCATGGTGGTTAGAACATGCACATCTACTTATCCTCCAATCTAAGAATTCAAACCCATGATGAATTTTCTTATACGAAACCATTAATCACACTAATACTAAGGTACATATTTCAACAATCTAGCGAACTTCTCCAAATACTCCATCATGGACATATCTCCTTGGCGTAGATTTTGAAAATCAATCAACTTCTGGTCAAAATACATCTTAGTTAACCTCCTATGCTTAAATATTTCAAAAAAATGATCCCTTATTAAGCTTAGGGGACTCAATACTAGCTCCATTTTCTTTTTCATCCACCAAGTGTATGCTTCATCAAATAACTAACAAGGCCCTAATACTTCTTTAGCTATTTTTGAGTATTTTCTAATTTCAAAGTATTTTAACATATCAGTGATCCACACTCTAACTCAATCTCCTAGCATAGTTCCATTAAACTTTAGTGGAGTACTTTTCTTCATGTATCTCACAAGTTCATTGGTTAATTGAGCTCTAAAATTAGCCTGCATTACTCAAACTTCTTGATTCATCGGATCTCTCTCGACTTTACCTTGCCCTTCATTAGATTTAATCTCTTGATCTTGACTTATGTTACATTCATGGTTTTAATCCTCATCTTATTCATGGTTTCCTACTCCTATTACTTCTTGTTCCAAATCCCCTAACCTTTCCTTGGTTTCATTTAAGATAGTGAGGATTTGGTCTAGCTTAATTACACGATCTTCTACACAGGGCCAAACCCATCTTGACTAATCCTAGGGTTTATACTTTTTGCACCATAGTTGCACCTGATGAATCATAAAGGTTGTGTTAGCTCAAACATTTGATAAGGGAATGGGTTCAAATGTGAAAATATCATTAAATACAAATAAATCATTAATTAGACATACAACAACTAGATTTTCAACATAAAAGATCAACACACTTAGGTTTATAAAGACAAAGTTGATTTTATTAATTCTAGTGGATTTATACATCCTTATTTATATTGGGTCTTATGTAATTACATCACTATTAGATATTGGAACCTCGTCAGGTTCTTCCTCTCTGTTAGAGTCTAACTGTACAAATTTAGAGGAAGGATGTACATGTAGATACTTTTTCACCTCATTACTTCATCCACACCCAAAGGGCATATCACACATCACCAATGGTTTCCTAAGATTTATTGAGGTAGATAATAAGTTTTTAATCCACTTCTCCCTCTCTATCTCGATTCATTAAAGAACTACCACCAATATTTCAAAGTCAGAGAACAAGGCTTCTTCGCAACTCACATATTTTTTTGGTTTTGACTTGTTTGGTTTTCTTGGACCTTTTACTCTTTTTCTTTCTCTTTGACCACCCAATTCTATGTTCAAAGAATAACATCATCACAATTATGGTTTTAAACACATTTTTATTTATTATGATAAATTCTCCCAAAGTAGTATAATAGGCCCTAGTGTTTAAACCATTCTCTGATATGATGTGTAACAAAAATTAGTTCATTAATTCTAAAATAACACAAATTCCTCTAAAATCACCATTTTTTAATAATTCGTAAAATAAATAAAAACATCACAATTACAATTATAAATGGAAAATAAAATATAATAAGTATTTCATTGCTTCATCTGAACATAATTATTTTCATCAACTATTACATCTTATGAACATTGTTTGACAATTCAGGGCAATAAATCATATTACAAGCATCATAGAAATAGTGTGAAACACATATTATCAATAATAAAATTAAATTTTTGAACAATTTTTTCTCTAATTACATTAAGTACAACTATAATTAATACATTTCCAAGTGAAATCATAATATTGTCTCTAATAAACCAAGTCTTTTCCATATTTCAACTGCAAGAGAGAGAGAGAGAGAGCATCACTCAAGTAACACAAATTGGTAATCCCCCACACACCTTCCATCAAGAAGAATCCCTACCCTTTATGAGGATAGAAAATCATGTGAATCTGCATGATCATCATGCCATTTGAGAACTAGTGTTGTGTACTAAATATAAACAATCTTTCATAAAACTTTAGATACCCTCTAGTTGAGTATGACTTATATGACTAATTTTTAATAATTAGACATTGTGAACCAACAGTGCAAGCAATGATTTTGCATTAATTTGGACAAATATTTAGTGATAAAAATAATCATGTTTTGTAAAGGTAACGTGCATAATTTTATTCACAAACCTCTTTCTCTAACTATTTATCAACAATTTAGTTTCACATTTATATTCATAAATGATATAGAAATCAAACACATAAACATATTAACTAAGAAATTTCATATCTTCTTTTCACAATTCAACAGGAATTCCAATATTACTGATTTTAGGATAGTATTCTATGGATACCACATATACACTTTTATACATACATACATACACACACACACACACATACATACATACATACATACATACATACATACATACATATATACATACATACATACATACATACATACATACATACATACATACATACATACATACATACATACATACACACACATACACACATACACACACACACATACATACACACATACATACATACATACATACATACATACATACATACATACATACATACATATATGTAAATATAGACTTAGGCACTCATATCAATATCAATATATGTAATTGTATTTGTACATAAGTATGCATTCTGCATATATATGTACCTATGTAAGTGCATATCTAACCTTGTATAGCCAAAAAATAGGTAGATAAAATTACAAAGGAGAAGGTAGTCTTATCCAATAATATTTTTAGAAAGAGTTATAGACTTTGGTCTATTATAAGGTTGTATTTCCATCAAACATAGAGCATACATATATTTTTATAATTCAAACTTTTAATATTAAATATTGCATCAAATTTAACATAATCTTCTCAAATCAATAGCATTGTCAATACCATTACAAATACAAATATTTTAAATATATATTTATCATAATTAAATCATTGTTGATAGGAATTTTAATGTATATGATACAACACAATCTTATCAAACTTAAAGTGTTGTCGATCCCAAATTGGAAGTATTTGATTATATCACAATCCTATCAAAGTTATGACATTGTCAAGGTCAAAATAAATGTACATGAATATATTAGATAAAAGCTTATTAATCAATAATAATTAGCTTTGTTAAAATATGAGGTTTATACAATATAACATGTTCCTTCAAAGGCTTGAGGAACTTTTCTCTTAAAATTAGTCTCTAATATACACAAGCCTATAAGGTTGAATACACTAGATACAAACTTAAGGGAACTCTAGCCCATATGGCTGAGTACACTAAATATAAACTTAAGGAAACTTTGGCCCATATGATTGAGTCCACTAAATATAAACTTAAGGATTCACATACCTATTTAGTCTCTTACAAGTACAAAACATAAAGTATATAGACTTATACAGTCTCTTCAAATATACAAGTATTTAAACAATATTACACAGACCTTTATGTTCTTTCCATATTATACAAAGGTATACAATAACACATTCCAATACAAATTCCTTATAATTTATAGATATTTTTAAATAATTACACAAACCTTTATGGCCTCTACATATTATATAGACATGAAATAATAACATAGGTCAATACAAATTCCTTATAATATGTAGATATTTAAAAAATATTATAGAACTTTTTCAGTCATTTTATAGAGCTAAACAAAATAAACACGGGTCTTTAGGGTCTAACATCTTATTATCAATTCCCAAAAAAAATGAACTTAAAGGTCCACTATATTACATACATATTTTATATCCAATGTAGACCTCAGGGGTTTTAGCAAAGTATTTTCAATGTTTAACAAAATAAATGACACCATTGTTCTTTAAAATTTACCCCAAGGTTTATAATGACAAAAAAATAGGTAAAGGGTTCTAACCCTATGAACCAAAGTAATACAAAAACCTTGAAACAACTACCTCTCATTATACATTCTCAAGAATATTTATAGATGCACTTATAAAATAAACTTTCTAATTTACTCATAATCATTTCTTAACCATTTTTAGGCTATATTGACTTTATAAATTGAGAAATGAGAGAGTTTGAGACATACCATTTTCTTTGTAAAAACCAAACCAACAATTGTAAGCTCTCAAACCTCCATGCCTTTTTCTCTACCACCCCATGCATATACCCTCTTCTTTCCTACTTTATTCCATATATTTTGGCCTCACCTCCATTTCTCTCCATTACCCACTTTCATTAACTCCCATTCATTCCTTAATTCAATTCTAGAGAAGTGGAAATTAATTTGAGTTTGATGCAGTTTAACCTTAAGTTGAGTGCAGTTCACTCCATTAAATGCTTATTAATGTATGCCTCACTCTACTTCAAAGTGTATAATACCAGCTTTGAGCTTTTAATTTAAACTTCTTTTAAAAAAGCATATATATATATCTAGTTTTATTTGAATCTCTTATGAACATATATTTAAATACTTTAATATATATATGAATTATTTCTCAAAACATATATACCAATATAAAGTATATATATATATATATATATAAAAATTTACACATGTATATATATGTGTACACATATAAATATATAATCATCTGTTGAATTTTTTTTCCTAAAAATAATTATCCTAACGTATTTGTATTTGCTTTAAAATTATTCAAAAAGGACAAATATACAAAGTTCTTGAGATGATTTCCTTTCCAATTTAAAAACTAATAAACAAAGAAAAATATCCAAGGAGACGAGAACAAACAACTCTAAAATCAAGTTTCTATGCACATACCATTACACCTACAAATTTCAAGGCAAACAAAACAACTTTTCATATGAAAGAAAAAAAATTGTGTGTGTGTTTGTAATTTATTCTAGGAGCCATGGTGTGCATGTGATCCTTCCCGATCTTCTTCCCTCTCTCCAATGATTTTATCCCTCCTCATTTGGGAGGGGGAAACTAAATTCCTCCATCCACCTCATTCAACCAACAGAGTAGTTAGTTTTATAATCATAATATCATAATATAATATAATAATTCACTAAAATCTTAATGATAATCAAATTCACATTTATGTCTTTCAAAACAATATCTAACTAATTTTTTCTTTAACCTCAATATAATAAAGAAAAACAACCATAGCATAAATGCCCTCAAAACATAGTTTTGACATCAAAATTTAAAACACATATCAAATCATGGAATAATAAACTTGGTCTAAAAAATGGTGTGTAACACCCACCATTGATTTTTTGACCTCACACAACCATCACATGATCAATCACTAATCACAAGGGACTTAATTTAGTAGTAAACTTATTCATTGTGGGCCCCATCTTACTCTCTATGTCCTTGGCCTTTACCATCAACAAAACTATTTCCACCCATCTATCCTTGTGCATTTGTGTAAGCCTATTAGAACCTTTATTTCCTATTCTCTTGGCCCCACCTCATCATGTGTCATTGTGTGATACATTGGTGTCTAAACTATCCTAACGAATGATTGTTATTGGTGAGAAATTTGGACCATTTTTTGTGCACTAGCCATTATTTCTTGAGGTTCATCAACCACCATTGGATAATTACCTTATAAAATGCCACCTTACCATTTAACCCAATTTTATCTATCTCAATAACCTGTTTGTAGCACACCACGAGCCCTTAACATCTAAGTTAATTTATGTTCTCTTCACTAGTGCACCTTCATTAATGATTGTTGATGTTGGTGGTTCTTTGTGATCAATGTTAGATCATCCACCTATACAATGCCACCTCCCCTCACTAACTTCAACAAAATTTGATGGATAACCTTGTGAATGCGATGACTAGCACAAGCTTTTCATGACTCTATTTCTATTGCCTTGTTCATATTTTTATACCTATCTCCACCCATTGACACATATCCTAGTTTTTAGATATACATCCTATGTGCAATGTTTTCTACTCTAATATACAAGCGAAATCAAATACAAAATAAGAAAAAAGAAACAACACCTCAAGATTAGGCCCTAGAGTTAAATTCAAACAATAACAAGACATAAAAGACAAATTTTACCTTGCTTGAATTGATGCTTTGGTTGGCCCTTTGGATGAAGATTTGTGTGCTCCCTTGACAAATGACATAAACACCTACATTAAAATGATCTAAATGACATGATGAATGTAATGGAAGCCATGATAAATGGATTGAGATGAACTAGAAGCTAAAATTGCAACAATGGAGGTGATTTAATGCTTGAGAGCTAAGTGTGTGTGAGAAAAAAATGCATAAGTGATAAGTGTTAGAATCAATAAAATTGGTTAGGTATTTAGCCAATTTGGAAGAATGAAATAGAGGGCTAGGATCAAAATTAGGTTTGGAAAATTAATGGTTGAGATTCCTTGAGGCATCTTAACACATGTGGTGAGGACATATGACATCTGAGGTGGAAAGGGTAGGCGTGAGGTGTCTCCCATGTGGAGGTACTTTCAAGTACCTTGGGGAGAGAAAAAGGATTGACTTGTCTTATCCTTCCTTAAATGATGGAAGGATGTGACAAGTCAAATCCTTCTAGATTTTGGACAAGGGTGTTGGGAAGAGCAAGGGGAATTAAAAATTCCCCTTGTAAGGACATTGGGAAGAACAAGGGGAATTAAAAATTCCCATTGTAAGGAAATTGGGATTGAGGGAAGATAAATTGGAATTTAAAATTCCACATGAGATGCCTTGGAGGAATAAATGAAATTAAAAATTCCAAGTTGACATGTTGTGGAAATAAAAAAAGAATTTAAAATTCCTTGGGGGATGGGGATTGCTTCTCTAAAAGGAGAAATAATTTAAGAAGGTTGACTTGGGCACCCATGCCATTAATGGCAAGAGGCTTAGGTTAGGAATTAATTAATCATGATTAGTGGTTGTGCAAATGATTAGGCAGACTAATGATGGGATTAGAGGCAAGTGGGATTTTATGGGGGATGTGACACTAACCACAATTAGTGGTGTTCATATCCTAATCATAGGTTAATTAAGTTAACTGGGATTGAGAAAGAATTATGGAGGATAGTGACATGTGGAGAGAGGAAAATAATTAAAATTTGATTTAATTCTTGTGGACCAAATGACCAAATTAAATAAATTGGTATATTTATTTAATTTGGAGAGGAAAGGAGGTAAAGTATTTAATTAATTAATTAAACACTTTAGGGAATGTTAGGGATAGGATGAATATTAATCAAATAATGAATTATTTAATTAATATGGATATGGAGACAAGATTAGGAGAATATAAGGGTAAATTTGGCCATATGGAAGTGGCAAAATTTATGTGTCTACCATTTTCCCCTCTTCAAAATTGATGAGGGTTAAAAGAGCCTTTAATTTAACTATTTGTTTTCCTCTTTTTACTATCCTTCACCTTGATTTCCTATCACCATTTGTCTCAATAACTTTAGATTTTTGATAAAATGTGAAAGGAAATTAAGACTATTGAAGATGCCGAAATCTATAAAGTTTTTAACCATTTTTTGGTTTAATGACAGGAATTGATTGAAGGAAAAATTGTAGCCGTTGGGAAGATGGAGTCATGAAAGATCAATGGAGCAATGTTGTTTAGAATTAATTGGGCAACCGATCATTTTGATAAGAAAAAATGTAAGATTGTTTTGTTGTTATAGCGGCCTATGGCCTTTAGTCAAATTTCATAGACAGGTGGTCGAGAGCCAAATAAAATTGAACTTATTACGAACTTATTATTAGTTTAGATAATCAGTATATATATGTGTGTCTGATCAAGAGCAAAGATGACTGTTAATATATTTTTGCAGTATTTCAACTTTATGAATTTTGTGCCTTTGTTAATGAATAATTAGTACATAGTTTGTGGTTATAATTCGTCATCTGGAAACCAAGGAGGTAGGGCCCACTCTGCAGTTATCCAGTGACTTCTTATGTTAGCGTATGGAATGCATTTGATTTTGTTTCAATTCACATGTTGGACAGCATATTAAAGTGTGGTATGTGTTTGAGTATTTTTAGTCTATTCAGAAATTATAATCAGGATTGAAATTATAATAGTTTGGAATAGGGTGATTCTATTCTTATGCAAGAGTTTCAATTTATTACTGTTAAAGTTAAATCATTCAATGTGTTGATTAATTATTATCGAGTGTATTGGTGATTGATTTGTTTCTTTTGATATCAAGCTATAGGTACATTTGATTTATATAGATTACTTTATAATTAGACTTGATCTATGTATTCGCTATTCTGTGTGCACTTGATTTAGCGGACAATGTTAATTGGAGTGTTGATTAATAAGTATAGACTTTATTTAGCACTTTACATTCCAATATTCATTTGTTCTTGTTAAGTTTAGTTATAGGAAGAACCATTACTTTTGTTTTATTGTTTAGTTTCTAATCTGCTTTTGTTACGAACTGTGGTCCAGCTTCCTATCACGCAGGTGATAGGAAGTCTAAAAACCAAAATTCTGAATAAATGCAATTTGTATGTAAGTGTATTCATCCACACTTGGCTTCCTAGGTTCATCCCTTAGGAAAATATCCCCAATATCTTTCATAAGTTCACGACCCCTGAATTGACATCTAGGAGTAAACTGGGGAAACTTTGGAACTCTCAAGGATTTGTGTAGACCCATCTACCAAAATTAAGATAGAAGTACAAGGATAGTTTTACCCATCATATCAACCATAGTTTAATCCAATAAAAAATTTCATTAGAATAATGATGTTTTGAAGAATAGATAAAATATAGACGACCCGATGGAAGAAAAAGATTATAAGATGCCCCAATATGACAAGAAGAATGATGGGAAGGAAGATGAAGAAAATGTGAAGGATTATGCCCCCTCGAGAGGGTGGATGGGGAAAAAGGGGCCCTGAGTGGCATCTCGATATGAAGAAAAGAATGTTCCATGAGGACGATGATGAAAAATAGTGAAAAATGACTTTTGAACATAGGAAAACAGACGAACGGGGTGCAAATGGCAGCCAAATGAAAAAATTAGGTTAAAAAGGGTAAAAATGGTATGAATAAATAGTAATTTAGAAAATTACTTTTTACCTTTTGACTTTTTGAGACACCTGATCAGACGATTCGAGAGTGATTGAGAGTGACATGGATAACCAAGGAGGCATTGTGCATCGTAGGGATGTCATTCAGGAGTACTATGCGGAGGGAACTGTACCACAACAGGTATGTCTTGAAAACTATATTGTTTCATTTGATTTGACATGTGTTTATTGCTTTTTTATATGGGGGTAGATTAGGGCTTTAGTGAATTCACCCATGAAGAGGTAGATTCGCCCATCAGGTAAGGTGCACTTGTCCCTATAGAGATAAGGAAAGTGCATGGGCGAGAAGAAGTGATCATACACTTACATAGGTGAGTGCATGAGGAAAGGGGTGATTACAAAATCACCCCAAAAGGGGATGGGAAGGATTGAGAAGGAAGGGGTGACTTTGAAATCACCCATTGGGGTAAGGGTGATAGCGAAATTGCCTATGGGGAAGAAGGGTGATAGTGAAATCACCCATGGGAAAGAAGGGCGACGGGGAAATCGCCCATGGGAAAGAAGGGCGACGGAGAAATCGCCCATGGGAAAGAAGGGCAATTGCAAAATTTCCCATGCAAAATAAGGGTGATAGCAAAATCACCCCGAAAAGGGATGAGTGAATCTGCCCAAGGATGTGAAAATTCATCAGGCTCCATAGGGGTGAGCACACCTTGCACAAAGGAGAATGCACTCCAGGAGGATGGGCGATTACGCATCGCACAGGGGTGATTGCACGAAATGGAGTTTGGGAAGAAAAGGACTAAGGATAGAAGAAGATCTAATAAGCTATGACTTTCATGGATGTAGAGGATAGATAGCTTGTGGACCAGGGAGCAGCACTCAACCACCTTGACTATTGAGGAATTTATAGAGGTAGACTTTGAGACTCTAGACAGGGTGAGTTTTCTACACATGGCAGCATTTCCAGCCATTTAAGCATACCAACTGTTACTAATTGCTTTGATCAAGCAATGGATATTAGAGACCTGGACTTTCCTCCTCCCCATGGGGGAGATGATAGTGACCTTAGAGGATGTTTGGAGGATCTTGAGGCTACCCATCAGAGGAAATTTAGTGAGCATGGTGACTAGGCAGTCAATCAAGCAAAGTCTTTGAGCCATTTTTGGTACAACAGACTTACCCTATGAGGGGAAGGACTTAAACATAGATACCTGCATCAGCGATGTGCCACCATTTCCATTATTTCTGTGTGGTTTGACTAGTGGGATTCTCCTCCCAGATAGGAGTGGTCACTTTTTCAACCTCAAGTTGATTGAGGTAGTTCAACACATCATGGAGAGATGAAGGGGTGTATATGCATGGGGTACTTATATACTTGCCCAGTTATATAGAGATATGCACGTGGTTTGCTACAGGGGAGCATCCAACATCACACATGTAACATTATTATAGGTATGGGCATGAGAGCATATTCAGATTACTCGCTTAGATATAGTCAAAGTGGAGGAGGGGGTAGGAGATCTTTCGATTGTGTATGAGTATGAGGGCAGGTTGCATTATGCCGAGGTACGACATATTTCCTACTAGCACCGTGATTTTGATGATTTGATAGTTGATCAGATGGTTTGGAGGCCATATGTGTACTAGGATTTTCACTCATGGAGGAAAAAGGATTGCTTGTATAGAGGCTTCATGTTCACTTGGTGCTACCTGATTGATCGAGACCCATATATCATTGAGATGTATAGGCCTGATAGGGTCACACAACAGTTTGGTGTCTGACAGGACATCCCAGAGTCGGAGTAGAAATATCAATGAATTAGTTGGGAGAGGGATTGTGGGCAGAGTGTGGTAACTACTAGAGTGAGGCAGATGTGGGACCAGTTGTAGGAGAGAGTATGGCTATGGAGAGGTGGACCAGATGACATAGGTGAAATAGAGGGGTATGCTACATGGTGAAGGTAGAGGGTACTAGAGAGAGTGACATTGGTAACGCAGAGGGTATAGTCGCCAATTTAGGTGCATGAGGCAGAGGAGGTGGGTGAAGAGGAGGAGGTAAGGTGTGATGAGGAGGAGGAGGAGAGACCCTTGAGACAAGTGTGACAGAGGATAATGAGATAGAGGGGGGTGGTCATTGAGGAGGAGGAGGAGAAGGAGATCGAGGAGGTAGAGGTGGAGATGGGAGAGGGGGAGCAAGAATAATTTGGAGAGAGAGCATCAGTGCCGCCAGAAGATGATTCAACAACTAAGCTAGTAGGGGCGCAGGCACAAATAGGGATATTAGAGCAGAGGCTGAGGTAGTTGGAGGAGGATAGGGAAAGGTTGGAGGCTGAGGTGGAGAGACTCCAAGGGTCCCAAACAATGCCAGAGGAGGTAGCAGGGGTGGAGATGGATGGATTGAGGAGGGAGGTAGAGTGGCTATAGGCTGCTCTTGATGATATGTGATAGCAGAGGGATGCAGTTCATGAGGTAGTAGAAAAGGCCTAGCCAATATTTTGAGTCCTCCAGGGAGAGCAAGATGAAGCCCTTATGTGGGAAAAGGATATGAAAGGATGGGCACATCAAGTGGAGGGGAAACTAGCCAATATGAGGCTAGCCCAGGATGCTTGGGAGTTGGAGTAGGGAAGGCTGCAACAGCAATGGGACAAGTATCAAGGAGAGAGGGATGCAACATAGGTATTAGCAGCCCATTATGACGATGTCACCCAGGAGGGAGGATGTTGGATGGGGGCATATTATACTGTAGTGTCGAACCCAGTGCAGAGAGTCGCTCCCTACAAATAGGTTTTTGACAGGAGTGCAGGGCCATCACAATCAAGACCCTCACTGTCAAGGGGATCTAGTGGCTACAGAGGGACACTGTTAGGAGAAGGGGGGTGCTAGAGTCACTGTAACGATCTGATGTGGCCAACAGTGGAAAATAGGGGTGGGGATGGAGACAGGTGCCCTAGTTTTGACAGATAGGTAGGTGGTACTGTATATATATGGAGAGTTGATGTACAAATTTTTATTCATTGATTCTTTGTATTCATCCATTCATATGATATTTTTTTGTACATATATTCTTGTATTATTTCATGGACATGGATGGACATTTTACCTTTTATTATGTCATGGACATGGATGGTCGTTGTATTGTTTTATTATGTCATAGACTTTGATGGATATTATGGACTATATGTATATATGGTAGACATTATTATGATATATGATGGATGATTTTGGGTGGTGCATCATATGTGATATTTATATGATGTTATGGATGCTTATTATGGATGTATGCATGACATATATGTATTTATGATTATGATGCATATGTTATATGACGTGCTTGACTAACGATTTGTGATGCTGGATGTGATATATTACATGTTGATGATTATGATGTGATATTTGATGGATGTGATGTTTATGTATGTGTTGGATGATTATGATATATGCGACTAACATGTTTGTGATACGCGATGGGAAATTTATGGATGCATGTGGATGATGTATGATTTATGCAACTAACATTTTTGTGATGCACTATGGGACATTTATGGATGCATGTGGATGATGTATGATATATGCGACTAACATGTTTGTGATGCAGGATGGGATGTTTATGTTTATGATTGTGTTGTTGATGTTTATGGTAGTGATGTTATGGATGTGATTAGGATGGGTTATGAAATGGAATGAATGTGATGCCTATAATGTTGATGCAATGAATGATTTTAATGAAATGGAAAATGGAATGGATTAAGATGCTTAGAATAACAAATCTATATTATTCTAAACAACTTAAATGACTATGATAATGCAAATGAAATGGATTAAGATGCTTAGAATAACAAATATGTATTATTCTAAACAACTTAAATGACTATGATAATGCAAATGGAATGGATTGAGATGCTTAGAATAACAAATCTATATTACTCTAAACAACTTAAATGAGTATGAAAATGAAATGAATTAAGATGCTTAGAACTCTAAACAACTTAAATGACTATGATAATGCAAATGAAATGGATTAAGATGCTTAGAATAACAAATCTATATTATTCTAAACAACTTAATTATGACAATGAAATGGATGATGAAATGAGTGATGCAACCTAATAATGAAATGGACAATGAAACGATTAATGAAACCTAATTATGATAATGAAATGACTAATGCAACCTGATGGTAAATAATGAAAATGGATAATGAAACCTAATGATGGATAATGCAAATTATTAATGAAACAGTGGGCGTAGGGGACCTATCAAAATTGAAGCAACCTGATAGGAAGAATAGGTGGGGGGAAAGATCATTTGAACAACCAAAATCAATGATTATAGGTTAGGTGAATGGATGGGAAAAATACAATAAGATGATGAGTGAAATGCAATCCAATGCTATGCTATCACACTTAGGAGCACTCAATTTTGATATAGTGTAGGATACCAAGCACCAAGGTATAAGGAACCAAGGCCAATTAGCATTCTACACATAGGATTGACACAACAAACAAATAGGTTAATCCAACATCCCAAAGTCATAAGGGATTTGGTTGGGCCAATGCTGGAAAACCACAAGCACGAGAGGTTGCCCCAGCATAACACAAGATAAAAAAGGTCTTGGTGGGTACTATGCAGGACAATCAACAAGAAATGATCACACAAAAAGACAAGAGATTCTCGTATGTTTACCAGTTGAAACACACCATGATATGATGGATCGTGATGGCCTCGACTAGGTATAGTAGGAAGCCCAAAAGATAAACAAAATGCAAAAGAACCAAAAAATCACAATAAATCTCAAATACATTTTTCCATGGGGACGATAGGTAGAAAAGGTTGACATGGTTTGATATGAGGAAATATATATCCTGCAAAGACCGGAGATGGATGGGATAGATCATAGGATCGACATGACTTAGGATAATCTAAAACTGATTAAAATTTCCTAAGCCTTGGGGGCACATCAAAGATGGCCTTTCCTATCTGAAAGCATAGAGGCAATGTAGTTCGATAAAAAGACTAGCAACAAATGATGGAAAAAAGTGAAAAGAGGATGATGAAGACCCAAACAGATGAACCAAAGCCTCGGGGGCTCATCAAAGATGGATTTTCCTACGTGAAATCATAGAGGTGTCATAGTTCAATAAAAAGAGCAAACATGAAAGATGAATGATGAAAGATGGGACCTAATGATAAAGGACGCGAGGATGGATCCTATATGAGGACATGAGACCGACCAATAGGACACCATATATACAAGCAATGATAACCAACCAAAGCCCAACTGGCATAGGGATGCAAGACCAGGATACCTAGTAAGACTTATAGAAGTTTACCACTAACAAGAAAGAGAAGCTTAGGATTTGGGATAGTGAATCCAAACCATCTAATGCTCAATAAAAATACACCATGGGATAAATGACAGGATGGATGGGATGTGTAAATAGGATGTGTTGATGGGATGGGGTGAATATGTAAGCATATAGGAAAATAAGATACAAGGTAGGTAATGATTAAGCCCTCTACAAATGGTGCCTTTCGCCAGGTTTTCACTAGACATACTTATCTAAGGTGCCACCAAAGGTGGTTTTGACCATAGGATGATTTATTTCTCTTTACTATTGACATCATTTTAAATTTTTTTTGAATTTTGTGGAATTTTTTACTTTTTTTTGGTATTTTATAGGTGGGGTAACCTAGCTAACTTAGGTGTAGAACTGCTTTAGGTGCACAATGTTGATGGGTTCTCCCAAGGTTTCACCCTTAGGTGTGGAAAGAAAATATTCTCTAGAACCGTACTTAGCTGTAATGACATATGGACCCAACCAATTAGCTTCAAAATTTCCTTTCTTCTCTCAATCTTGTTGGGTGCGCTAATTTTCCTTAAACATAAGGTCACCAATCTGGAACTGGCAGGGTTGAACCTTCTTGCTGTAGCTTCTTTTGAGCCGATGTTGGTAAACCTATTAGTGATTATAAGCATTGAGACGCTTCTCATCCAAAAGCTCTAGTTGACTAAGATGTGCCACCTGATACTCATCATTTATCAGGTTCTTCAAAGAGATACGCAGTGAGGGGAGCTCAACTTCAGCTGGAAAGATGATATCGACACCATATATGAGCAAGTATGGTGTGGCATTGGTGGGGATGTGAATGGAGGTACGGTAGGCCTAAGAGACAAGATTGAGATGGAGGTTCCAATCTCAATTAGTGTTATTGATAACTTTCTTCAGAATTTTGATTAGTGTTTTGTTGGTGGCTTCAGCTTGACCATTACCTTGGGGGTAATAGGGCGTCGACCATCAATGTTGGATATGGAAATTTTCATAGAGTTTTCGTACATGTTGGTTTTTGAAAGGTTTTCCATTATCAATGATGATGGTGGATGGAATACCATACCTATAGAGAATATGGTATAGGATGAATTTGGATATTTGAGTGTTGGTGATGAGGGATAGTGGAATTGCTTCCACCCATTTGGTGAAGTATTCTGTGGTGGTGATGATGGTGTGGCCATTAGAGGATGGTGGGTAGATCTTGCCAATTAAGTCTAGACCCCACTGTGAAAAGGGTCGTGGTGTTGTAATTGGTTGGAGGTCCTGTGCTAGAGCATGGATCAAATCCATGTGTTGTTGACAAGGTACACACTTTTTAACAAATTCACATGCGTCATGTTCCATAGTGGGCCAATAATACCTAGTCTGAAGAAGCTTCTTTGCTAGGGCCATTCCATTAGTATGCGCCCCTCAAACACCACTATGCACTTCGCCTAACGTGTCATGCCCCCAAAATTAATTCAACTTAAATCAAACTCAACTACTAATTTTTTTAACTTGTTGATGCTATTTAGGTTAAACTCTAAAATACTCTATAATCCTTTATAAAATGAACTTGCACAACAAAACCTTATTGACATATTTAAATGATTGTTACTCTTATGACAATAATTTTATTATTATTTACATACTTTCTAATGATTTAATTTAAATAATATTAATTTTATTTTCAAGAACTATTAATTTATCTATTTAATTTAAAGGGAAATAATTTTAATTCAACATTTGGACATTTACTTAATTTTTCAAGGGTTTTAAATGTAGGTACACTAATGATTAATGATTTCCATCATTTTGGCCCATTGATGAGTTTCCTAAAATAAATTATTTAATAAGTATTATTTGATCTTTATGCCACTAATATCCTATCTTTTAAAAATAAATAAATAGTTGTATATCACTACATTCAATTTTTTAAATCTTATTACTAAATCCTCCATTGATTTTTTTATTGCAACTCATACTTTGTCACAAATATATATCTAAAATATTTTGTTACCATAATTTATGAGTTTAATCTTGCTTTTAACTATTAACTGAATTGCTATGAGAGTTTTCTAATTTATATAGTTTATTATCATAGTACATTGTTTACCTTGTACTTTTTTTTCAAAACAAAAATTTATTTTATTTTGCAGGTTGAATGCAACAATAGATCCATCTCTTGAATTCCAAGGCAATCTCCCATTCAGATACAACAGATTATTGTTTGTGCGTCAATTTTTTTAATCCATTCGCTAGTCACTGTTAGTATTTATAATTGAGTTTTCTTTTTTGTTTATAAATGTTTAACTAACTTCAATTTACCATTTACTTTAACAATAGTATGGCACATAATGTTGAAGCTATCTTCTAAATTTATTTCATACTTGAATTATGAGTTCAAGGGTCTAGTTGAAGAAATTAAGGACTCAAGGTATAATTTCTTATTTTTTTAATCTTTGAGTTTCCATTAAACTAACCTCATTCCTCTGACTTAATTTACTAACATTAATAATGAAATCATTTACATTAAACTCTTCAAATTTAATTCTAATTTTAAAGTGATTAAGTATTATCTCTTTTATTCAAGTACTCCAATGGCAATTTTATACATCTTTACGAGGGAAACTTTATGTTTCAAAAATTGTTTTTTTTCATAACCTTCAATTCTTGAACTCTTTTAAAAGGAACTTTTATATTAAGAGTCTTTTACAAGCACTAAATGCGGCTCACAAATCGATCCAACTTTAAGCTATAAATGAAGTAATGATGTTTTCATTAAACATTCTTTCAGTTTCAACTGTGTGATAGATTTTGTGATGCTCATAATAGAGGAAAATGAAGTTTTGTTTGCACAAACTAAAGAAAACACAGGCGACAATCTAAAGCCTTTCCTATCATCCCAACATTAATAGTTGGTTTGAATTCTATATTTACTTTGAATGCAAATCCATATTATTATTAGACGTCCCCTAATCCTTTGGTTCTTGCTCTTAAGGTTAATATTGGTTTTCTCTATGCGGACTTTACAGATCAAATGTTTTTTCCTTCTTATTAGATGTGTTTACTTCAACATAGAGATCTTCCATTTTCAGTGACCCCTCACCCGCGGTTCTCTACTATTAAGTTTGAGGATTCTTTCCTTTCTTTCTTTTACGTATAAGATGAGGCTCTATTCCAAAATTACAAAAAGAACTTCCTTCAACAAATTGCATTTATTACATCATTTGAGGATTTTACACAGCATACACAAGTTTCTTATCTTGACCATGTTCTATACATGAGTAAAATCTGAATTCATATATGGAGTTCATTAATAAACTAAACTATAGTTTTCTCTAATAATGTACTTCAATTTTAAATACTTCATTTATTTCTTTTTCACCAGAACATAGATTTATGCAATATTCCAATTGACAATACATCCTTCTTGAGAATTCTCTTTCACAAGGACATATACATGCAAGATTTAACTAATAAGGCACAATGCAAAAATCCTCTTCTCATGAGATTACAATTTAAACAAATATCCTAGAATTTCACTAATAACTTCTTTTTTTTTTGCTAACCACCTTTTGAAATATTGTATTGCAACTCTTTGCAAATGATTAGTCGAAGTTTGAAGTATAAAATACAAAACAATATAAGAACATATTTTTTTCTCAAATCACTACATTTATTTTCTCCCCAAAAGACTTGCACAATTTTCACAACATCTTTGAAACCTCCCTCAAGAGACCTAAAATGAGCAAGAGTGGAAAACAACAAGATTTTGTTGGGCTCTCCACCCAACCATAGGGTTGTAAAACAACCCACCCCCAAGCATGGGGTATTCACTTAGTCACTTGAAACAACTTAGCCCAAGACTCAAACACATGTAGCACAATATCATTTCACATATGCAACAATCCTCATAGCAATGCATTCACATAAAATCACATGTATCTACCACATTGGTTTATCCCAAGGGTAAACCACTTAGGGGGAGTGGGGGCTCAACCAAACATGGGTAAAAGTGAATATATATAACATCAAAATCATCTCCACAATAATCTCCACAAATCCCCAAACCAACACCTCCTCAACTCCACACCCCTTATTCCTCCAATACACACAATAGAAAATGAAGAAGGGGATACTCATATCCCATAATAAAAAACAAGGGTATTCATACCCCGGTGATGACCCGGTGATGGTCATCACCTAATGGGATACTCTTATCCCAACTGAAAGCCCCAATGCGAGGGAGCAATCTCCCACTCAACCCCACACATGGAGGAAAAAACTCCTCTATAAGAGAGGGGGTCACCTCCCCTAAGAAAAGATACACCAAACAAAATGCATCACAATTTCAAGACTTGCCATAACAAGAATCACACAAGAAACTCCCCAAAACAAAACCCTCAACACAAAACATTTCTTTTCAAAATGCACAACATAACACTATGAATACAATAACTACAACACAAGAGGGAAGAGTTATCTCCAATGCTATGATCCCAATAATGGTAGACACAAATGAAAGAGAGTCTCCTATAATCTCCTTCTCCCAAGATCTCCTCCTCCTCCCCAAGAATCTCCTCAAAAAAAGAACTCAATATGCAAGAGACCAAAATGACATGGTAATCCCCCTTCCTCTCCATAAGGAGGGTGTTATAAAGGGAAGAAATAATTTACATCCTCCCAACTAACTCAACCACTTCCCCATTTTCGCCACTTTTACAAAGGGGTCATAAAATGGGTCCTAAACACTTTTGAAAAGAGCACAAATGACAAACAAAAATAAACTTCTAACCCCTATACCTTAGGCATAGGCTATTTCCCAACATAAAATATACCTTAATTCTCTTAAAAGACTTCAAAAAACTCCCTTTTTAAATTACAAGACTAAATATTTACAAAAAACACAACTAAAATCCAACACCACATAATACCAACATAAAATCCTTCTAACTTAACCTCAAGGCCTATGAAGCAAGGACCAAGAAGAACATAATAGAGACAAGATGAAGGGTGGCTTAGTGGATCCCCTTAATCCATCAGTGTTAGAACTCCTACACACTCAAAAAATTATGTCAGTACGATAGGAATACATACATACATATATATATACATGCACATAATCCAAAGAATGCACTACATAATATATATCAACATAATCGAATAACCTACATAAAATATTATATATATCTCATCATGATGAAGTGCATTAATCAAAAATCACATTAGAATTATCATAACATATTAAACCATGCCATACATTATCATCAAATCTGGAATACAATAGATCGTCATCATCATCATAACACATATAATTATGACTCAACTAATTAATCATAAGGTAACACATACAATACATCACTTTGCAATTACACCAATCACCTTGACCATAACAAGAATTACTACATGAACAATATAATATAATATCCACAATTATATCAATACCTTCTAAAATATGCATCACTCAAATCATCACCCGTAGATTCTAATATCATGTCACATACCATCCTCAATGAATGAATATACATCATTAAAACACTAAATCTCATAATCATCTAAATATATCTAGACCCACCAAAAGATCACACCAAAGGGTAACCCATGAACTGAATAATATATAATTCATTGAATAGGTAAATCTTTCCAATTAATCCATGAAGAGAGTGAGCATCTCTCCCAACTCAGGTATGTCACCCAACATGAAAGCACATATAATATTGGACAAGGATCATCAAATTGTATCGAATCAACATGAACATAGAGGGTGGGGTATCACATAACACTATTTTGGACTTTGGCTCATTCAAAGAAGAAGAGCCCCATCATACCCTTTACGAGAAAGAGTGTCTCCTAAGAGGGTGTAATGGGATGGTCAGTGTATGAAGGATTTGTGTTGGTTGTGATTTAGCTCAAATGGAAGGAAATTATCATGAAGGTAGGTGTAAATGTCGTGGTACCACAGGGATTGGGGACCTACGATTTCACACACCATTTTTGTATACGAGATGTCGTATGTGGGGACCAATAACTATTCAATAAATAACTCATAGTTCATATGATCCTTGAGCATGTCTATAAGAGATCCAATAGTAGCCATTGCATCTGCAACCTTATTCTACAGTCTGGGAACCCATTCAAATTGGATATGATTGAAATAATATTTAAATTCATCCACCATGCATTTAAGGAAGAAGCTTGTTGTCCTTTGTTTGGTACTCATCATTAACTTGCTTGATTATGAGTTGTGAGCCCCCATAGACATGGAGGAAAGTAATGTTCCATTGGATGGAAATTCAGAGACTTGTGATTAAAACTTCATACTCAACAATTGTATTCATGCATGGGAATGCCAATCTGAATGACTTGGGGATATAATCACCTTGAGGGGTGATAAAGAGAATGCCAACACCTACCCCATTATGTTTGTAGGATCCATCAAAATAAAGTGTCCATGTATTGGCCTCTAAAACGGTGAACACTAACTCATCTAGAAACCCTACCACTAAAGGGTACACATCCACTAGGGAGCTTTAGCCAATTGATCTACGATGATGTTTCCTTTCATTGTCTTGAATTCTACATACTCAATATCAAAATCACTAAGAAACATAACCCACTTAGCCATAAGACCTATTAGGGATGTTCTGGATAACAAGTATTTGAGTGGATCCACCTTGGAAATCAGCTTAAGCGAATGGCTAAGCATGTATTGGAAATTTTTTTGAGAACTTAAAACAACTACTAGGCAAGCCTTCTCCATAGGCGTATAATTAAGTTCATACCCCACCAATGTGTTGTTGATGTAATAGATTTCCCTTTCCTTCCCATTTTTGTCATGTTGAGCCAAGAGTGCCCCCAGTGCAACTGTTGTGACAGAAATATAAAGCAAAAAATGTTTTCCCAATATAGGAGGCATCAGGATAGGAGGGTTGGCAAGATACTCCTTGATTTTATCGAAGCCTTGCTGGTACTCTGAGTTCCATTTGAAGACAATATATTTGTGCAAAAGGTGTGTGAAAGGTTGGCATTTGTCCATAAATTGAGCTATGAAATGTTGGATTGATTGTAACCTTCCTTGTAGACTCCTTAGTTGTTTCAGATTTTTAGGTGGAGGCATTTCCATAATTGCTTTGGCTTTAGTCGGGTCAACCTTTATACCCCTCCTGGACATGATGAAACCCAACAATTTTCTTGATGTGACTCCGAAAACACATTTCTTTTGGTCTAACCTTAGCTTGTACTGCTCTAACCTATCAAAAATTTGCTTCAAGATCCCCGAGTGTTCTTCTCGAGTTTTAGATTTTTCCAATAGGTCGTCAACATAATCTTCCATTATGAGGTGGATCAAATCATGGAAGATGACCATCATGGCATGTTGATACATTTCCCCCAAATTTTTGAGACCAAAAGGCATGACTTTGTAGCAAAAATGGCCCCAAGGTGTAGTGAAATCTATTTTATGTTGACCTTCGGGGGCAATTTTGATATGATTATACCCAGAAAAGCCATCCATAAGAGTTAGCATAACATGGCCTATTGTCAAGTCAAAAAGCATATCAATGTTCGACAATGGAAAATCATCTTTGGGGCAAGCCTTATTGAGGTCTCTAAAATCTGTATAGATTATGATGCCCCCAATTGGTTTAGCCATGGGGAAAATGTTGGAAATCCAGTCTAAATAATCAATAGGTCAGATAAACCCTGCTGCGAGCAAATTTTCCAATTCCACTTTGATAAGAAGAGCGACTTGTGGATGCAATTTTCAAAGCTTTTATTTCACTAGCTTAGCATCAGGGTGGACATCAAGGTGATGTACAACTAACACTGGATCTAGACCAGGCATATCCAAATAGGCCCATGCAAAATTAATGATCCCTTCCTAGAGTAGATTGACAATTACATAATATTCCTCTTCATCCAAGGACTTAGCTACATACATGATATTTGGCTCTATTTCTATTCCAAAATTCACCTCTCTTGTGTCTTTGATGAGAATGGAAGACCGTTCTAAAAATTGGGTACTTATAAGAGGAAGATGAACATCCCCATCCTCTAATGCCTCAAGGAGGTTTTTCATTAGAGGATAGACCCTTTTGTACTTTTTCTTTTTATTTTTGTGTTTGAGGTGTTCATCTTCCCCGGGGTAGGCTCCACAGTCTTCTTCTACTCCCATGTAGTGTATGTATGCCTCCTCAAATGGAAAGATGTCAGTAGGTGCACTTCCTCATAGGCCCCAATCAATGAGGTCAAGATGGTAGAGGGAAAGGCTAATACTGAAAACAGAAGTGGATTCGAATAGGGAGGAGACATCTAAATCATCGTAAGAGAGTATGATGGTTTCGTCCTCAGGGATGCCATCAAGGACACCGATTTTCATGCTAACATTATTTGAAGCACTGGGAGACATTGTGGGTTGTTTTTTCTTCTTGTCATAATCAAGACCCAAGTGTTTAGGATGCACGAGAGTATTAATAGGCTTATGCATTCCATGTTCATCAACCCCTAGTCTCCCCCTAATAATTATATTTTTGTGCCAACTTGGAAGCATGTGGATAGACTTCTTGAAAATATTCAATGAGGGGAGGTGAAGGTTTTGGTTCTTCTCTATACACCTACTAACTGATATCCTCATCAAGTTGATCGTGCAAGGTACCTATGGACTAAAATGTAGTGGAGCCCACATTTTTGGAGCTTATGGTCTTGGTGATCGGCTCTCCTTTTTGTTGATACTTGGTAGGCCGGCCATAACTTTGTGGTGAGGAGGGCATTGTGCCCACATTGAGTGCAGTGTGCATATTGTATTCCCCACAACCTTTGTCAATGATTTGAACCTTGGTAATGGTGGAATGTGGAGTGGTGGATGGAGTGAATGAAGTGTTAGGATTGGCATGAGATGTTCCCACCTCAATACCAAGGAAATGACAAGAATGATGAAAAGAAGTCTCTAGAGCATGACAATACTCAAAAGGGTGTTGATCAATAGGCATAGTGACCTCAATTCTATTGTGGGGAAATTTGAGGCATTGATGATAAGTGGATGGGATGGATTTCATGGCATGAAGCCATGGTCAGCCAAGGAGGAGATTATAGGGAAGGTCTAGATCAAGGACATGACAAGTCGTATACTATTTGGTGGGGCTGACCTAAATGGGAGGACAAATAATGCCTTATGAATCTCATTCTACGTTGTCATAAGCCTTGATGGTGATCACTTGATTGTCCAAGTCAGGGTGAGTGTACCCCACCTATTTTATGAATTTTAGCATACACAAATTGAGAGCAGATCCATTATCTACCAAGACTCGTTTGACTTTGTTCTCAGTAACAAGGACCTCTATGTGATGGGCACAGTTATGTGTGAGGTCAATGGGTGGAATATCATTTTGACTAAATCCTAGTTTATATGCAGATGAGATATGTCCTACGAGAACTTAGAACTGAGTAGATCTATGTTGTTAGGTACATGAGTGTCCCGCAAATATTTTGTGAGGATTTTTTGATGTGTTGATGAAGACTTCAACAAATCTAAGATAGATATATGGGCTAGAGTATTTCCTAGGTGATCAAGGATATTATACTATGAGCCTACAAGAGATGGTTGGGATGACATGGAGGGCCCTGGAATCGATATGCAAGTGTGACGTGTGGTGACAACACATTGAGGATCCTTTCCATTTACACAAATCATAGAGACACATGGGTCTACTTTTGTAATGCAACCAACTATATTATCATAATTGAAAGGAACCTTTGTATAATTTATATTGTTGGTTTGGTTATTTTGATTATAGTTGTTGGACTTGGTGTTTGTATTGGTAGAGCTAGAACCCTGACTGTGCTTTGGGAAAGAATTTTGGAATATCTATAATTAAGCATTAGACAATCGAGACTAGTTTCCCTCAACTATAATGTCTCCTCAATCAATGAGATCTTGGATATAACTCTTGAGACCCTGACACTTGTTGGTAGAGTGAACTTTGATCTTATGGTAATTGAAATACTCATTTTCTCTTTACCAATTTGTCTTTGGTTTACTCATCAAAATTCTTGGTCACAGGATACACAATGGTGTTGGATTGAACCAACCTTCTTAAGATAGCCTTCAAGGGTTCCCCTAAGGGAGTTAACATTCATTTAGCATTCCCTTGGCCTGACTGATTGGAATAATTAGGAGGACGGGGTACCCCTTGTGAATCAAATATGAAATTAGTTATGGGTTGTTGGGGAATGTGTTGTGGTGCTTGAGAATCACTAGCTACTTGAACATGTTTGTTGTCGATGACACCATGATTGACCACATTCTTATTCTTGTTCCAATAGTGGGATTTATTGTTGGATTGCTTTTCTTTGTCTTCCTTGAAAATCTTAATGATCCCTTTAGCAATTAAAGCCTTCTCAATGGTAGTTCCCTTTTCAATTACTTCCATGGAGGTAGTTGTAGAATGAAGGCACAAATTATAGGCCAACTTAGGATGTGAGTTTTCAACAAAGATACCCACTAATTATTTTTCCTGAAGGTTACATTTAAGACAAATGGCTAGAGTTTGCCACCTTTGTAGGTAGCTAGGAAATGTCTCATGTTTATTTTCCTTCATAAGGTCCACTGTGTCTATATCCTTCTCTAAGTTAAAAGAGAAGTATGTTATGAACTTTTCTAACAAATCAGAGAATCTAGAAATTGATCCACATGGGAGACGTAAGAACCATTCTAAGGCTTGTCCAATCAAGCTATGGGGGAACAACCGAAGGAGGTAATTATCATTGTATAGGACCTCCTAACAATGCATGTAGAATTTTTTCAAGTGGTCTTGTGGGTCTCCCTTTCCCTTATATTTATTGAAAATTGGAATTTCGAAGTGTTTAGGAAAGGTAATGGTGGAAATCGATGGATCAAATGGGTATGGACAAATGTCTTCGAACTTAAAGGACTTTTTGGATGATGATGTTCCAGCTTATAAATCTTTCAAGGTAGCTTTAATTTCTTCCCACTCCTTATTAATAGGCATGGATGAGGATGGACTTGTGGGATTGGATTTATCATAGGGAGCATATTGCTGATATGATGGCAGTGGAAGCGATTGATCGAAGGATGGATTGCCATAGTATGATGGTACTTGTTGATATTGATTGGTATAAGTTTGTTCTTGGTTGGCATAATTTTTTTGTTGAGGTGGAAGTGGTTGGTAGTAGGATGATGCAAATTTCTATTGTTGGGATGAAACCTATTGATAGTATGATGGATTGGGTTTGTAGTTGTATGTTGGTTATTGTGGAGGGACATATGGAGGCGGTTGCAGATTGGATGGTTATTGGTATGTATTTGATGTGGGTTGTTGTGGGTTAATGTAGGATGCATGTTGTTGGTTTTGATGTTGACAGTATTGGTAATTGTGATAGGAGCAGTGTATTGTTGTCATGGGGTGTTAGGTGGTGGAGGTGGTTGGTAATAAGTATTTTGCAGAGAAGGTTCCACAAAGGGTGGAGGTTGATGATAAAAAGGTGAGAAATATTAAGGGGGTTGATTGGTGTACGTATGTGGAGGTTTTGGTTGGTATTGTTGTTGGGGGTTAGATTGTGTGGATTGTTGTTGATGGCCTTGTTGATGACCGGATTGTGTGGATTGTTGTTGAGGGACTTGTTGAGGACCAGATTGTGTGGATTGTTGTTGAGGGACAAGATGAGGACTAGATTGTGTGGGTTATTGTTGAGGGATGTGTTGAGGATTGTATTGTGTGGGTTGTTGTTGAGGGACGTGTTAAGGACTAGATTGTGTGGATTATTGTTGAGGTGGTGGTTGTGGGATGGAATGAATAGGAGCAAATGGTGGTGCTTGTTGCATCAATAGTTGTGTTCGAATAAGGATGACATGAGGGGGGAAGATTCTAGTGGATTGGTTATGGTTCCCCCAGAATTTCCCCTAGTTTGATTGATATTGCGGTAGAGGTGGTGCAAATGGAATGGATGTGGGACCTTTTGTATTGGTGAATTTAGGTGTAGCTGCCCTAATAGAAATCTAAATGGAAAAAGGTGGAATTCAATAACACAGATCATTCCAAAATCTAGGTTGATACCAAGTATCCTATGGGGCAACTTGAGGAACTTGTGGAGCTTGAGGGACTGATGGGTTTAGGTGAACATGAGAACTCTAGGAAACTTGTGATAGAGAAGGAATTCTTGTGTCAATGTATTGTGTCATATCAAATCTAGCTCATGGTTTAGTACCTCTCATGAGTAATGAAGCAAGGATTTTGTCTAACCATTTAGAGATGATATGGTCAGTCATTTGTGCATTAACCAGATTACTTTTAAGAAATTCCTCAACAGAGAGCTTAGGTTGATTAACCATTCCTTCCTTCATGGGATGTTGAGGATTAGAGCTCGAGAATTATTCTATGTTGGACTATTGAGATCCACCATTAGTGGGTGAATTGGGAGGATACTATGATTGACCAACCTATGACTATTGTAGTTCCTTTTTAACCTTTTAACCTATGATCGAGTGGTAACAGAGATGAAAGTGTGGATGATCAGGAGATGATGATGACGTGGACCCCTAGGATGACACTAAGTGATGACAATTAGATGACTTTTTAAAGGATTACCAAGATGATGGATTGATTGATTAGATGATCGATTGATTAGATTGGATAGGTGATTGGATTATATTGATGTTTGGATTTGGTTGACAATTGGATTGGATCAACTAGACTTGAGAGCTTGACTAGATGATGTTTGGATTATAAGATTGTTACTTGAGATAGACTAACGATCTCAAGAAAATTGGATGATTGTGATGATGATGATTGGATTGGATTGGATTGGATATGATGATGCAAAAGGATGATTATGACACAAAATTTTCCTCTAGATAGAAGAAAATTGATGAGGCTACAGATAATTAACAACTCAAGATGGATTATGCTCCTAAGTGAATGAGGATGACAACAATATAGGCTAATTAAGTAGTCAAATTGGATAAAATAGACATCTAGAGGATTTAGATTGGATGTTTGATGACTGATATAATGATTAAGGATGACCTAATATGAAGCTATGTTATTGAATGGATGATTTGATGACTTTTGGAAAATTTGAATGCATGAAAATGGGGACTGGAGGATGCTAAAATGTTTTGATCACAAGACTAACCTTGGAACAATGTTGGCTTTCAATAGTCAATAGGATTCACTTGGGTTTTTCTATGGGAAGTAGAATCACCTTTGTAGGTAGCAGAATCACCTCTCAAGGATGTCACAGATTCACCTTTGTACGAAGCAAAATTGCCTATGAAGGACTGGCCGAGGGATGTATGTATCACAAGTGTGGATTGGCCTATCAAAATCTGGGTATACGAACACACAAGTGAAATCGCCCTTGAGTATCACGGATTCTCCTATCTGAGGATTACTATACGGAAATGGACAACACAATCGCCTATGACAAATTGGTTGTACGGATAGGAAGGTGAGATCACCTATCGATGTATGAAAATTCCTATTCGTGAAAACTTGGTGTGGACTTAGGAAGATGAATTTTCCTATTGAAAATAGACTGTACGGATGGGGTCACACAATCACATATGGAGGACTGACTATGTACGAACCCAAAGCAATGAAATCACCTGTTGGTAGAGCGAAATCACCTATCTAGGGAAATGTGGCACAAACATGGCAAGACAAAATATCCTATGGTAGATAGACTGTACGAATGGATGGAGCAAATTCACCTCTATAGGAGTCAAAATTGTCTATCAGGGATAGAATTAGTATGGAATAGAAAAGATAGATTTTGAAGATGTACGGATGGAGATGTAGGATCGCCTCTGGGTGATACAAAATATCCCAAGAGAGCACAAAGTTTGTATAGAAAGTATGAGCAAATTCTCCTCTTTTGGAAGCAAAATCACCTATAGGGGAAAAACTGAGTACGAACTCATAAAGACAGAATTTGAAGATGTACAGATGGAGACATAGGATCACCTCTGAGTGATATGGAATCACCCAAGAAAGAACAAAGTTTGTACAAATAGTATGAGTGGATTCACCTCTTTTGGAAGCAAAATCTCCTAACAGGGTATGATTGTATGGATATTCATGGTGGACTCACCCCTGAAGAGAGTGAGATCACCTAATTGGGGGATAGACATAGACAAGAAAATTCACCTCTTGTGGAGATAGAATTGCCTATCAAGAGAAAAATGACTAAATGGACCAAACTGATGACTAATGCAGATTCTCTTATGAAGGTGGAATTGCCTGTCCAGAGTGTAGATTCGCCTCTATAAGAAGCAAAATTTTCTTTGAGGTGGAAAGACTAGAAAACGACTAAAAAAAAATAGCAAACATTAGACAATGGCAAGGACATACTCAATACTGAGACTTGCACTATTATAACACAAGAAAACATTCCAAGCACTTACACAAGCCTAAAATTAGTAGCAAGGATTTACAAACTTGATGTTGTCCACATGAGAGTAGATGGATAGGGAGCTCCTGGAATGGAAGGACCACCCAAATCACCCTCTCCTTAGAAAGTTACAAGTTTAAAAAGTAACTTATATTAAGCCAAGGATTCTCGTCTCACTCAAGGGAGCCAAATGGTGGGTGTAAAAGTCTTTAGGGTACAATGTGCATCCCTTGCACTACACCAAGCTGAGACTAAACACGGGTCTTATCTAGGCTTAATAGGAAACTAGGGGAGTCCTCAACACACTAGAGTGGTGTGAGAGGCATGTCCATGAACACCAGCCCATCACAAGTGTGGGTCGGGAGCCTCAGCAAGCTAATGAAACTTAGACCAACCATTCACACCTAACTAGGAATCATCCTAGTATCAGTGCTTCGTCAGACAAGACACAACTGGATTGGGATACAACTTTAGTTCTCCCCCCTTTCAATACCCTGTTGATTCATGTGGTTGATGTCATCCCTTTGGGTGATGAAATCCCCAAGAAGGCCTCCTAAAGGGAAGGAAATAATAGAAGTTTTTGATCCCCAGGCAGGCATGTAGCACAAGAGGAGAGCATACACATACTAGTACTCCTAGGTAAACAAATGGAATTGAGTTCACTATGATTTTTGATCCCCGGGTTCACCAGCGCAAGGGGAGAGAATACATCAAAAGCTAACTCCAAACATGCCGAGCAAGTGTAATTAATCTACATGTTCCTAGCTAGTTTGGGAAAAACACTACTCTAAATTTTTGATTGTTCATCTTGCAACAAATATGTTAGAAGTTTATCAATACTCTAGTCTTTGAAAAATGAGAAGCTTCATAAACTATTAGTAAATAACCACAAGCACAACCAAACAAGTTAGCAAGTCATTATTTAAACCCAAAACTAAAAGAAAGTTCTAAACTGCAAATTTAAGATTTGGGTTTAAAGCAGGATCACTTGTCTAGAAGGTGGAATTGCCTCTATAAAAGGTCATAGAATCACCCCAGTGAGCAGAGGCATAATCACCTCTGAAGGAAGCATATTCGCCCTTGTGTATTGGATGTAGAAAGTTGAGTGCACAATCACCTCTAAAGGTCTGTTGTGAAAGGGCCAAGTGCAAAATCGCCCTTATATGTGCAAGATCACCCCTGAAGATGGCGAAATCACTTGTCGAACTGATTCACCTCTAAAGCTCAAAAAAATTGAACATACAAAGATGAAAACAACAACAAATGTAAAATAGACCCATGACATGGGCCCCACCGAGCGTGCCAAAAATGTGTACAGTGTTTTCTACTCTAATATGCAAGTGAAATCAAATGCAAAATAAGAAAAAAGAAACAACACCTCAAGATTAGGCCCTAGAGTTAAATTCAAACAATAATAAGAAATAAAAGAAAAAAAATTACCTTTCTTGAATTGATGCTTTGGTTGGCCCTTTGGATGAAGATTTGTGTGCTCCCTTGATATGTAAATGACATAAAAACATAGCTTAAAATGATGTAAATGACATGATGAATGCAATGGAAGCCATGATAAATAGATTGATATGAACTATGAAGCTAAAATTGCAACAATGGAGGTGATTTAGTTCTTGAGAGCTAAGTGTGTGTGAGAGAAAAATGTGTAAGTGATAAGTGTTAGAATGAATGAAAATGGCTAAGTATTTAGCCAATTTGGAAGAATGAAATGGAGGGCTAGTATCAAAATTAGGTTTGTAAAATCAATGGTTGAGATGCCTTGAAGCATCTCAAAGCATGTGGTGAGGACATATGGCATGTGAGGTGGAAAGGGTAGGGTGATGTGGAGGTGAGGTGTCTCCCATGTGTAGGTACTTTCAAGTACCTTGGGGAGAGAAAAAGGCTTGAATTGTCTTATCCTTCCTCAAATGATTGAAGGATGTTACAAGTCAAATCCTTCTAGATTTTGGAGAAGGGTGTTGGGAAGAGCAAGGGGAATTAAAAATTTCCCTTGTAAGGAAAGTGGGAAGAACAAGGGGAATTAAAAAATTTCCTTGTAAGGACATTGGGATTGATGGAGGATAAATTGGAATTTAAAATTCCACATGGGATGCCTCAGAGGAATAAATGGAATTAAAAATTCCAAGTTGGCATGTTGGAGAAATAAAAAAGGAATTAAAATTCCTTGGTGGATGGGGATTTCTTTTCCAAAAGGAGAAAGCATTTAAGAAGGTTGACTTGGGTACCCATGCCATTAATGGCAAGAGGCTTAGGTTAGGAATTAATTAATCATGATTAGTGGTTGTGCAAATGATTGGGCAAGCTAATGATGGGATTATAGGAAAGTGGGATTTTATGGAGGATGTGACACTAACCACAATGAGTGGTGTGCACATCTTAATCATAGGTTAATTAAATTCACCGGTATTAAGGAAGAATTATGGAGGATAGTCACATGTGGAGAGAGGAAAAGAATTAAAAATTGATTTAATTCTTGTAGACCAAATGACCAAATTAAATAAATTGTTATATTTATTTAATTTGGAGAGGAAAGGGGGTAAATTATTTAATTAAATAATTAAACACATTAGGTAATGTTAGGGACAATTTGAATATTAATCAAATAATGAATTATTTAATTAATATGGATATGGAGACAAGATTGGGAGAATAGGAGGGTAAATTTGACCATATGGAAGTGGCCAAATTTAGGTGTCTACACATCCATCACTAGTAAGTTCACAAGGACTTTGTGGTATCTATTTGGATACATTCCTCATATATAATCACCTAGCCTACATATTGTGAACAAATTAAAAGACCCAATTGCTTCAATTTAACATATTTCAACATGATTATGTATGGAAGACCTTTAAAAGTCCTATTTCAACACATAGGTTTTTAGTATAAACATAAATACACTCTTTCAACCTTCCATTATTTTGTATGAGGATTTTAGTGAGAATATAGAAGTCTACTTAGTGGAAAATTAAGGAACTAAAAGGAAATAGATATGTGCACATGAAGTTTTATATAATATTAGAGAAGGGAAATTGTTGAAAGTTTTGTCTTGTTAGGCTTAAAAATGCATTTCACTACTATGTATAGACTAATGATATCAAATAGATAAATACATTGTATTTATTATTCTATTTTAATATGAATCATTAGAAATATTTACTTATTTTAATTTGATACTTCTTTTGTATTATTTATAGGGTATTTTAGCTATAAGAGATACTTTACTCTTATATAAAGGTGATGCAACTTCTCAAAAAATATTTCAACATCAACAACAAAAAAAATGATGTAAAAATTTGCAACGACATATATGATCTTCTCTATTCAACTTGCAACAATATTTCAAAACTTCAATGAAATTTGATTACATAAGTTTTTTTAGCCATACAGGTTGAAGGAAACTATTACAAAACAGATTTGAATCTGCTATGTGACAACAAACAACATCAAAGACAAGCTACATATTCTTCTTCTTCAAATCATCTTCCTGCATTGTGAAACCGACTCTTCAATCTGCATCCTTCAATGACCAACCTTTTTGATCTTCAACCATGGATATCATAATCAATTTTCTATTGCAACGCACCTTCAAAACTGCAACAAAAATGTCTTCTCCCTTCTCTCCAAGAAAATCCATTCCTCTCTTCTCTCCTCCCCAAAATTTTAGAATAATGATAATCTTGAAATTGTCAAATCACCTTCAATAATGCATCCACTACCTCCTTTTCCTATAACTCCCATCTCCCATGCCCAACCTAGAAAAATTCCTTGAAAATTCATGGAAGAAAATATTAAATCCTTAAAAAAAGTATAATCAAAACCACTCGCAAGAAATTTCCAAGAATAAGTGACAAATTGGATTCTTGGTCCTAGCAAATAGGTCTCAACTTGGAAAAAGAAACAGTCAACTCAATATGGGAACCCAAATTTTCCATGCTATAGTTGAGGATATTTTAATGAGTTGTCTTAACTTGTAACTTCCCAAAAATCCATGCCCAAATTTCCTTTTAGAATTTCACATTTCAAATTTACCCCTAAATTATCTCCCACATAAAAAAAATTACAACATTTAAATAAAGGCCAATTATCTACTATAATATTTTGGTCTAATATTGTAATTTATTTCTTCAATTACATAATTATCAAACCTTAGGAATAAAAATTAAAATACTCTCTTTTTGGTTGATGAGGATTGTCATTGACCGTGGATGCTCCTGCATTAGACACCCATGGTAGAAAGAAAAGTGACCCTATCACTTCTCAAGAGGAAAACTAAGATGGTTAACTTTAGCTTCTAATAACCAAGATGAATCTTCAACAGGTCTCCCAATCCATTTTACCAAATACTCAAAGTACTACTTTCTTTTTGTGCTCTTACTTTGCTATCCAAAATTGTCTCTATCTCCTTCTCCTAAGTAGGTGTTGGAATGTTCAAATGTGCTCCTATTAAATCTCCCTAAAACTCACCTTCATGATATTCTATCAAAATTGAAATATTAAATATGAGAGAAATATTAAGATCATTAGGCAACTCTAGTTTATACGCATTACTTGAATCATGCTTACTTAAAATCTTGCAAGGCCAAAACTTGTTCATTTTTAACTTGTTGTAAGTACCAAATAGAAATCTTTATTTTCTCAAATGTATCATAAATTCATCTCCAATATGAAATTCTTTGTGTCTCCTCTTCAAATAATCCTTAGACTTAATACTAAAAATTCATTTTATTGATATGTTTTCTTACCTCTTTAAGTATGCTCTTCATGTGTTTGGTAAAGTCCTACGCTTCTACACTTTTCTTGTAGCTTTTATCCATCTTTATTAAATATGAAACATCTCTTGGGCTGCTTCCATAAACAATTTGGAATTGTGGTCTCCTGTGCTCCTATTGACCGAGTTTTTATATGCAAATTTTACTTGAGGTAGAACCAAATCCCACCCCTTTGGCTTGTCTCCAACCAAACTTCTCAAAAAATTTCCCAAGATTCTTTTCATAATGTAATGTACCATATTTTATTTATTTGGAAACCTCCATGGGAAGTTTGGTCTTATCGACAACCTAGTAATGAGTCTGCTAGCCGCATATACTCCTATATTCACCAAAAATACTTTGTTGTGAATACTTATTGGAAGATATCACTAGCAACAACACTTGAAGGATCATTAAGTATTTACTATGGTCAAAAGAAGTGTTGGTCGATTATAATCTCTGATTGTTGAAGACTCCAACTTCTAATTACTACCGCCTGTGGAAAGAAAAAGAATCACATATTATTATCTCTATCAGCTACACAATAGACATCATTATCCCATATATGCCATATTATCCTTTCTTTGACATCAAATTTATCAGATTAATGTGGAGTCATGGAAATTAGCCAAACTAACACCAACGTTATGGATCACAACAGTATAAAAGGGAAGTTTCTCTAATATTCATATCAACCGGAGATGGAAGAAGTCATCTAATCTATTGAAATTACCATAACATATATGTTAATGATCGAAGTGCACTATCCAATCATGGGAAGGAAGCAATCGAGTGATAGTCATCTAGTCAAACTAATATGAATATCAATGGCATAGTACAAACAAGAGAGTGCCGTTGCTATTCGGGAATGGGTCATACATACCTATAGACTACCATGGGAGATCTAAGGTGGATGTGGAATCATCCTTAGCTGATGTTATAGGAGAAATGCAATAAAAATGGTTAAAAGTCCTCCTTAATATGGACAATGATTTAAAGTGTAGCGATTATAGTTTTAGTTAAAGAAAAACTAATACAGACAATGGACAAAGACAATGATTAGTTAGGAGGTTATTAACTAAGGTGATGTATTTTTGTATAGACATCTCTTTTCAAAGAGGTGTATCCCTCCATCTTGACATAAAGATATAAAAGATAACAAGAAGTGAGAGGAGGAGAGCATGGAAGAGTTTGGTTGATATACATGCATTTTGCATAGTATATATAAGTGTTCCCAAGAGCCTTGATCAGCCTAGAAATTCGTCACATGAGTTAATTGTAGACACTTGAGGCAACACTGAGATGAAATTCACATAAGGACAAACATAATTTGAGATAGTGAAGAGGCATCATTCTCTTAGCCATTACTCACATGTTTGTGCAATCAAATTTGAAACAACAGTCATATTGATGCTATAATCTATGTAATAATAAATCACATGGTATGATAATAATCAAATAGAGATAGTAGCTATATCTCATTATCAAACTATCATTCTTGGAATAATTATCAATTAAAATTTCATTTATAGAAATTGCATCAGAACATTGTTATTATTGTTTCCATCATAATTCATACATACATTACTGGCTAGCATAATCTATAGCTATAGTTACCCTATATTTCCATAACTTGATGTCCTAACCTACAAAGTACAATCTTGTAATTTGTTGACAACATGTTTACATTGTCAACTCTTAACATATTAAGTTGTAAAAACCACCAAACTTGGTCAAGGGTTATTATAGTGGTATCAGAGTTGGTGAACCTACCATCCTATGGGGGAAAGTTAGAATTTGGATTATGATATCGAAAGAATAACACCAAAGGATAGACAATGGTTAGTAAAAGCATTAAAAAAAGCTAGTAAATGATTGACAATCAACACCAATCAAGAGATGATATCTTCAACGCCTTGAATGAACTAGAGGGATATTTGAGTTTAGTGGAGCACTCACCTTCAAATTCATTATAGCTAGCTCTTGTTCCTGTAATAAATTCTCTAAGGAAACCAAAGTTGTTAAAGCATCCTAATAATGAGATCAAGTTGGTGATTACTTCATGCTTAAGTGAAATTTTGATAATTTTGGTACTTTTAGTTCCCTGTGATGATGACACCACAAAGGAGGTATTGTACCTAATGGTTGATAGTTTCCAAGATCTAAATGAAATATAAGTAATAATTACTCAAGAAGGATGGACATATTAAAGACATTTTCAGAAATTAGAGCAAGTAACCTTCTTTTGAAATTAGGGTTGCAATATTTAGTCTATGATATGTTTTATCATTTCTTCATCATAATTAAGGATGTACATGATAAAGGTGTGTTTATAGCAATAAAATATATTATGATTCTAACCATCTAGGAGAGTGATGTTTTCTCATGACCCACCATATCTATACTATGAACTATTTGGAAACAAGAATGGTTTCCCTCTTAATCTGCATATATATTGTTCCTCGATGTGTTCAAACAATGTGAGGAAAAATTAAAACCTCATTTAAAAAAGAAGAGCAAGAGAGGATTAATTTAGAAAATGAATGAGAGGAAGTTTTTTTAGTTGTACATATAGAAGATGAATGCAAGAAAATACAAGATGTGGAAATTGTTAATAAGGAAGAAGATAAATCTTCATATGTTTCTTCTATTACAGATGACATAAGTACTTGGCTTCATGAGGTACATGAGACAACCACTAATGAGAAGTTGATATATGAGGAGCCAACTAAAATGATAATGGCTTCACATCTACTATACCCAATCCTAAGAAATTAGTTGTTAAGGAGAAGATTACAACTTCAAGATTGATGAGATATTTTGAGAAATTTTTAGAAAGGAAATAGAAAAGGAAAGAAGAGCGATGCCGTCAAATACAACAGGCCTTTGATTGGGAATTGCTTAGATGATAATTTCTTTCATTTCAATGATGCAAGAGGTTTTTGGTATGACTACCAAAATGAGCCTATGAAGAAAAATGCAAGTGAAATTCCTTTTTATCTTGAGGTTTCTCTTATTCCATCTCAAGGATCATACATTGAGGATGACATAGAAGGGATTGAAACTACTGATCATAAATCATATTATGTGTAGTCACTTAGGGATAAGGACTTTGGTCATAATTCTCCCTCACCTTTTGAGGACATGGTCTCCTCTAATCATTTGATTGTTGCTGATGAGAAGAGCACTCCTAATGAAATTGAATTGAAAGAGATGTTAGATGATAGTTCAAGTCACTTGAAGGTAAATAAACAAAGAAATTCAATATTGAAAGTGGGGAAAATACAATTATGGGTCACAAAGGAGAGAATGGAATGAAAAGAGTCAACAAAACACAAAATATAGAGGAAAGAGATAAGCAAGCGAGGAATATCTTTTATGAAGCAATGACAAGCAAAAACCAGGGGAAATAATCGATCTAGTGTTGAAGAAGTGGAGATGACTCTACAACTATGTGAATGGTGGAATGAGAAAGCTAAGCATGCCAAGATGGTAGCCACTCGCACAAGAGAGAACTTGCAAAAAATTAAGAAAATGCATGAACACATAAGTGAGAACTATGAATCAAGTTTAGAGATAAATGAGTCTAAGTTAAGAACTAAGGATAATGTTCAAATTTTTAATAATCCCTTCTTTGAAGTTGAAGAAAAAGAGACTTATGACAACCCACTCTTTGAGTTGAATAAAGAATTTCTTCATTAATATTGTGACGAGATTGAAGAAAATTGTAGAACTTGGGACCCTAGTGCATTTCCTATTATTGAAGTATGGAAACAATCTTGGAGAATCAAGACAAACCTAAGTAATAATATCACCAACCTCTGCAATAAAATTGCAAGAGATTGCAATTCATGGCAGGGTGATGAATTGGATCCTATTTTTTCATCAACAATAACATATTGAATGTTTAAGTTTGGTTGAAAGAAGGGGTGAAACTTCAAATATATCTATATCCATACCCTTTATACAAAATAGTTATTGTTTCCATTGTTTTTCCATAGTGAGAACATCCGTTTATGATCAAACTAGGTATTGAACCATTCCTAGCTTTTTGGGAGCTAATTGTGAGAGATATGCCACAATAGTAAGAAGATTGATGATTTCATGGTTTGATTGCAGCAATGATTTCTAATGAAGGTTGTAGGTTTAAGATGCTAGAGGCTTGTGATAGAAGTCAAATTGAAGGAGATAATTTTTGTGTTGATCTTTACTATTTTGTATCACTCATATTTCAGATTTGTAATTATTTTCATCAGCATATATGGCTACACAACCATTAATTTCAGTTATTCTATGTAATTCTTGAATTTCCAGGAGATTTTGAATGAACAAAGAAGAACACTTCTTGCAGATTTTTATGTTGTTTCAAATCATTTTTAAGCTGAATTTTTAGATTGTTGTGAGTATGTGAATGAGGTTTGGTTTATTAATTCATCAGTGGTATCAGAGCAGGATTTTCTGAGTGTGTAGGAAGAAGTTTTGATGTGAGGTAGTTTGCACCAAGACCTATGGTAGTGTGTGTGTGATATATGTGTAGACAGATCGTCGGACATGAGGCAGTCTATACTAGAGAGGATGGGATGTCGTGAGGAGGCTCATAAGAATTTCTTTCTGGTAACAATATTGGGAAGAAGTGGAAAATAGGAAGTACCATAAAAAAATTAAAATCTCTAGGCTAAACTAGATGTATTAGAAAATATGGTCAAGGAGGAAGTGGGAATACAAAAAGAGAGATATGGGAAGAAGAACGTTCCCTTGAAAGATGATAATGAAGAGAAGATAAAAAAGAAAGAGTGTTGCAGCCTTTTGGTAGGGGTTGAATGTAAGGAATAATATGTGGGGGCAGCCCACACAAATGAAGAATATAACGAGGCATAAGTTTCAATGATAACATGTCAATGGAGTGCATTATGTGAAGTGGATGAAGAAGGTTTACAATAAAAAATTGTGAACATGGATGGTCCTAAGTTTGATGAGCAAGTAGGTGAGGAAGAGGAAGATCTCTTGTTGAAAAAGAGATGGAAAGAATCAACAAGTTGTTGGAAGGAGAATTGATGGAAAAGAATGAAGATGAGTTTAAAAAACTTGTCATTGGAGGTGAGAAGATGGATGTTGCAATGAACAGAAATGAGGTAAATTTTAATTTTGAATTTAGTTGTGATGATTCTATACCATATTTGGTGAGATTAGAAGAGGATGTTGAGAAAGAAGAGAGCATGCAAATGAAAAAATTTAATTTCCATGGAGTAGTAATTATAGATTTGTATAAGGATGTAGTAGATTTTGATTGTTTTTTGGATAATACATATTTGCATGTAGAGGTTGTAGATGATGGTGTAGGAGGAACTTGGTGGAGGTGGTTGGTTTGTGGTGGGTTGAATCCTACAAGAGTAGAGAGGAGAATGTATGGTGTTAGGAGGAGGATGGTACATGGTAGATACAAGTCTATGAGATGAGAGAAGAACAGAGTGCAAAGTTGTCAGAGGAGGAGGTTGATTGTTTTAACTAATTGTTGGAAGAGGAGAAAGAAGACTCATTTGCATGTACAAATTCAGTGATGGAGTTTGTTGAGGATTGCTTGAAATCTGAAAGGGTGGTACTACCACTCAAATCCATTTTGTGAATCCATATTCACAAAAAAATTCCTACCTTGGATGTCTGATGCAAGAGCATCTAGGGGTACTAGCAATCTTACATCACCAAAAATATTGCTAATTTATTTTTGTTGTTTTCAATAAGGGCTAAGGTGTGTGGAAAATAAACATTTTTATTTGCAATAATGTGATTTTCCCTTGTGGTGATATGTAAATGAAAATTTTGGAGGAAATATGTTGAGGTAAATGTTTCTAAAGCATAATTGGGAAAATTCTCCTTTTAGACATCCCATTCTTGGTGAGGGCCACTTGGGGTGCATTTTCTTGCATGTTAAATTGTGTTCCTTGCATGCAATTGCATGTTTGTTCCACAAGCTTTGCATATTGTTGCATGTCCGTATTTGGAGTCGTCAAAAATCAAAGGTGTCATAATTGACCAAATTTGATTGGCCTTCATTTAGGTGCCCATGTGAAGGCCATCTATGCATTAATTAATTTTATTATTTTTATGATTATTTCTTCAAATGGGGCATGGGTTTTCCAAGGAGGTGTTTTTCTTGTGGTTTTGGAAAACCATAGTCGTTTTCTCATTCTAAAACTTCTATATTATGATGTGTTGTCATTTGTGGAGATGACTTTGGGAGTTTTTATAGGTGAGATGGAGAGATGCTGCAAGATTGAAGAAAGGATTCCCAGGTGTGTCTTTTTGAAGCAAGAAGTTAGAAGCCATGATTTTTTAGGTCTAAGAGAGTGTTGAGATAACAAATGGAAGATTAATTATATGGTTGAAGGTGGATTCATCCACAGATTGAAGATTACAAGTGTAGATTTTTGTTGTTTGAAGTTTACAAGAAGGGAGAGAAATTGCAACTAGGTTTGCTTAGTAGTTTCATATTTAAAATATGGTTATAATTTGTTTGAACTTCTGTATATAAGTTCTATTGACTGTAATATATGATATAATCAGATATATGGATGTTTGTAAGTCATGTGTGCAAGCTTGAATTAATGGAAATTGCTTTATAGTTGTTGTTTTGGTTTAAAATATATGTGATTTGTTGAATAGTTTTTGAGAGAGGATTTGACAGTGGGATTTAGAGAGTATCCATTCTTACATTAGTGGTATCAAATCATGTTTGTGTGCTCTTGAGAGGTTGAGTTTTTATTTGCATCAAAATTAGATTATTAAAATTAGAGTAGCACAACATTAGCATGATGGTTCACTTCTAAGGCTAACTTGGAATCTTGGAATAATTTGGGATTCAATAGTTGTAGAAAGTAAGATGATCTATGATGAATAAAATAAATTTACTATTATAAAAGGACATTCCTCTAAGGATTTTGTACACCATTGGATTATTCTTCTCCTAGGGTAGTTTTCTAAAGATCATCTTTACTAGTGATCAACAAGATTATGTTTTGACTAGATAGTGCTACCAACCTTGGGACATAAGAATTTCTATGATGGATACATTGAATGACATGCAATGGCTTCATGGCGTGATGGATTCGACCAAACTTTTTGAGTTTAATGGCATAAAAATGAAAACATGGATATGTGTGTAAACTTCCTATAAACTTATTTGGGACCCTGGTATCAACATAACAACTTAAGGTTGCTTGAGGGAAAGAAATATTGAGGTGAGATGACTTATAATGTCCCATATTTTATGAAGGTAATATTTTATTTATTGGACAACCTCCATGGGAAGTTTGGTCTTATTGACAACTTGGTAATTTGTTTGCTAGTTGCATATACTTCTATATTCACCAAAAATACTTTTTTGTGAATGTGTATTTGAAAGAGAAGACTACTGGTAAAACTTGAATGATTATTAAGTATTGACTATGGTCAAAGTAAGTGTTGGTTGATT
>VDFB02281492.1:224332596-224382869 GCA_007258455.2 Sequoia sempervirens | reverse complement strand
GGGCAGCTTATTCGGCCTCTCTGTGAAACCTTGGGCACAAATATATGTGAACTTGGGGTATTGAATGAATAAGAAGGCATATTGTTTCAAGAACGCCCAAGCACTGTGAGAGACCCTCCTTTCAAAATCCCCTCCAAGCAATCTGATGATGTGATTGACAAAGGCATCGTTCATCCTACAATATTACTTCTTAAAATTCCTGAACTGGAGCTGGGGATATCTATCATAGACCTTCAATGCTCAACCTAGTTCTTCATCAGGTGTCACGAACAATCCACCGTACTGCCTCCGCTCGGCCAGTGAGTAAACAAGATAAGATGTCATGTAGAACTTGGAGGTCTTCTTGACATTCATGAACTGTTCATGGAAGCAGTCGCTTATTATGCATCCCCAGTAGAATGAGACTTTTGTGGTGACGTCTTCGTCTCCATAGAGAATCTACTCTATGAAATACACCATCCACTCCTGGAAATATGCAACAGTGGGGAGGCCCATTACTCTGCTTAGCATGGTGACCAAATCATGGTAGTCTTTGTGAAAGTCATTGCGGAAGAGTTCTTAGGGAACCTTAGTAGCACTACCCCTTTTTTCTTTGAGCCAGTATTGGTTTATTAGCTTCTTGCAGCCAGTCGGGTCCTCATCCCATGTTGCTTTGCATTCTGCTATGGTTGGCATCTCCATCTCCCCAAAGGTGGGGATGTGAAATTTTTTTGTAATCGCCTCACCCAACATGTCAGCAAGGACATTTCCATCCATGTCAACTATTGTTCGCATCTTTGGTTGATATGCCTGTCGGCAAGCCATGACCAATTCGGGGGATGCGAGGGATGGAGGGAAGCCTACAACTTTAGCAATCCCACTTTGTCTGATCAGTCTTTCATTGTTTGTCTTAGGATGAACTCTGACCCTTTGCTTGAATTCATCAATATCGATATGGCTAATATTGGTATCTGTAATCTCCTTCCAGTTTGTGATGATTTTTGAATGTAAAGGGTCTCCCTGAAATTGGTACTTAATCTAGTCTTTTTCCTCCTTCCCATGAGGAGCTTTTCTTGCTTTCTTCCCTTTGTCTTTCTTTGCAGCCGCCCCCGAGGGTCTTGCACCGGATTCCATATATCTGCAAACAGGGCATAGTGAGCATAACCAACCACAAAAATATAAACGTCAGTCATAATCCCATAAACGACATCCAATTAGACGATATATCATTCATAAAATCACACTTTACTTCAAGACATCGTTAGTGATCTACTAGAGGGAGTTTGGATAAGTCGGGCCCGGAGGGCCAGACTTCCCTGGCAGAAATGTTGTTTTGAAGGGTGTACAGGGTAGAGAAATCCATGTGATTTCTCCCAACTTCATATTTTGATGGTTTGAAAGGCTCATGTAGGAGAGGGATAAATTTTAACACGTGGGTCGAGATTGGTTTTCAAATCGGAGATCATTTGGATCACTTTGGGAGCACCCGGAGATGCAAGGCCAGAAAGTTGTCAAGGCTTCGCCATTTGGAACGACCAGAAGGAAATGGAGTCCCAGGGTCCGGGACCCATGAGGTCAAAGGACGACCAATGTTTCCTAAGCATTTCGAGCTTGAAGGGGCAGGAAGCCATCGAGGTTTTTCCGTTTGGAATGGTGGACATCAAACGGAAACCCGGCGAGAGTGGCCCGGTGGACCGGACCCAGCATCAAGCTTGGCCGCAAGATTTCTTTGCTAAGTTTTAGGCAATCAAGAGGGCGGGCCCCATGGGTTGGAAGGACGGACCCACTTTTCCATTTCGTGTTGGCAGAGATGGGAAGGAATCCCGGTGGATGGATCCCAACGAGGGCAAGGATGCCTAGGTTCATCGTTTGCAGGTTTTCGCGGCAAATGGACGGTCGGGACCCAGGAGGCGAAAGGACACCGCCAAACGGTCGTTCTAAACAGTGAACTCGCCACGAAAATCCACGGACGAAACTCCGTGTACCAGGGCTCGGGGGCATGATGGACAGTTCAATTTTGTTCAACTAAATCGAATGGCCAAAGGAGAGGCGGGCCCCGAAGGGTGGAGAGATGGGACCCGCACGTTGTTTGGAATGGAAAAAGCGACGCGGGGTCCTAGGGACGAAGTCCCATGGGAGCGGGACCAGAATTTTAGGCGAAGGCCTAGTTTACAATGTTAAGTCTGACGGCGATCTATCGACAGAGGCCCGAGGTCGAGGGCCCGAAAGGGCATTCCGCCATTTGGAAATTAGATATTTGTTTGCTATATTTTAATGGTGACAGGATGGCGCGGGTCTGGTGGGTGCGAATGCCCTACATGAATAACAACGCCGACATGGCAAAGTTTTGCTCGTGGATTCAATGATGTTCAACAGATTTTCTCAAAATTCCATCATGTGGTTTTTTTAGGTTTGGTCTTCCTTTTATCAATTTAATGTTTTTTGTCTCCATTTATTAAGCGTTTCGACACAAAATCACTAAAAACACAAAGGAAGGGCGGATGGAAAACCTACCTCACGATCCTAGTGAAAGCAACGAACGCGAGGGCGGTGGGCGACGAAGGAAAGTGACCTCTTTGAATTTCCTCTAAACTCCTCTAGCCAACTTGACATATGAAAATGGCAGGTTGGACCAGATATTTATACCCCTAATCATCATTTAATACACCCATTAATGCCCGTACAGACAACAGGAGGGTTGGTGAGTTCAAAATATCATACGGTGGCGGGAGGTCTGGGGCCCGGGGGTCACAAGGACGTGGCCGGGCGGCCACTTCAATGTCATTTATGAGACCATCGGCGAAAGGGAGTCTGGGACTCGAGGGATGGAGTGCCAAAATAGGTCAGCCGTTGGAAACGGCGAAGACAACACGGAGTTCTGGGATGGAAGTCCAAAGAGACGGGCACGGATGGGACAAAGGCAGTTGATTTTCAGCATAAGTTAAACAGGGCAGTAAACAAGGAGCCGGGTCTCAGGGCTCGAGAAGACGGAATTCTTTCGCCATTTGGAATGGTGAACACCCGATGGAAACCCGGCAAGGGAAACCCGACAGGGCGGGCCCGCCAGGCCCCAAGATCGCTGGTAGAAAAAATTTGCCAAGGAAACTCCGCAAGGGACCAGGGCTCAGTGAAATTGGAGTGGAATGAAACATGGTCAAACTAAGACGAGAATTTGGAAGTGCATTGACCATTTAGGACACCAGAACGGGGGCACGCAAAATGAGGCAGTGATAAAACAACCCGGCAAGGCAAAGAAAAGAGAGGGTCCCCGTTCCGAACAGGGCGTGTGTGCTCTTAGCACAACACCCCTCTCTCTCTTACCTATATTTTATATTTGTTTTTAGATTAGCTATTTGAGGATTAAATTTAGGAATTAAACATATGTATGATGTAAATTGATAGGTTTATATAATGTGTGAATCTAAAACTTGATATAATATGGCAATCCAAATAGAATTTATTGAACTATATGTGTATATAGGAACTTATGAGCAAGTCATGAAACTAAAAAAAAAAAAAATTGTGATTACCTCTCAAGATTCCAATGGATCCACTTGAACAAAAAAACTAGATTTCTTACATGTTAGGTCATTCGAGTATTATTCGAATCCAAAAACTCACATATAAGACTCTTGGGGTCAAGAACCTTTCAAGTAGGGTAAAGATTTTTTTACAGCTTGTTGATGTGAAAAAACACTATTAACAAGTATTTGTTACCATATAATTCAATAAATTCACATGAGAGATACCATAAATAGTGGATTCCTTAGGTCGATCTCACTTCCAAGATCTCTACTCTACTCTATTGGACACTATTTGATCCTTGGATCTCTCATTTACCTCCATTTTTCTTCTTCAAATGATTTAAACATCCTTATACAATTCTAGTGTAGAAAATTTTACACCTTTACAATTTCACACTATGTTTGCATCCCCTTAATTAATTGGACTTAATTACCTAAATTATGAATTGCAAATCCTTATTATTCCTATTTTCCAAAAGGGAAAACCTATATTAACAATTTCCAACATTAATTTAAATACCTTGGAAACTGTGTTTCTTGGACTTAGGTCCTAGGACCCATTCACCCAAGGGCGAATGGGTCCTCTTTAAGTGTCAAGACCCAATTTTTAATATGTTTTTGGTGGCATTTTAATGTTTCAAATTCAATTTTCAAATATCGGCTTGTGGTATCTAATTTTTCAGAAATTAAATAAACACCTATAAATACATAGTTATTTTATCAATTCATATCTAAGCAACATTATCTAGCATTAAGGAAACTTTCACAAGAGAAATATTATTGTCAAGAGCATTGAATAGAAGATTTATCAGTCATCTATAGCAACAATCAAGATCATATCATCATGTCAAAGTTTATGCATCTTCATGTCATGTTTTGGAGCTAACATTGTGATGTAGGTTTCAAGAATTCAAGCAAGCATTCAAGCATCAAATCAATCAATCAATCAATCAAGCCAATTCATGTAAGATCCAAGCCTTAGAGTGATGTGTTTGAATTCAATCCTTTAAGGAAGCCATTAAGGGTTTGGTGAGTTGTAACATAGCTTTTTTCATTCATTAATTCTTTCCATTTATCATCATTTCAATATCAAGGTTTAATTACCAACAAGGGGTTTGACTAAGGAAAACCAATATTCACCCAAAAACAAAAAAAATTCATCTCTCTTTGTATGTGTAGATTTACAAGTGAAGAAGTATTGAAGATTGATCAAAGGATCAATTTTGCAAAGTTATCAAAGTTGTTAACATTGTTGTCAAGACATGAAAAATTAGATCCATAGCTTATTTCCAACTTTTCAATAGTGAAACTAGAAGCTCATATATTGCACTAGAGGACCCATGAAGTTGAGGAAAATCCTTGTGCAAAGTTTCATTCACCCTTGGGCGAATGAGTCCTACTACAGGTCCTAAAACCCACTTTTCTAGGTAGGTTTACCATTTTTTGCACTTCCCAGATTTGTTTCCAAACTGTCATTTCTATTTTTTTTATTATAGAAATCTGCATTTCAAGTGTTAGGTTGATGAGGGCCACACCACCCAAAACCCACATAAATCACAACAACAGATATCAGCACAGAAAATGCAAGACGAAAAATTGACTTACTTTCAATTATATTCAAAAAATGAAATTACAGATTCAAGGCTTACATGCTACAACCTCATGGGCTTGATTCATTACAACAAAATCAACTCAGAAAAGAAAATATACTATTCGGAGCCACAATCTACACTATCAGAGCCACCAACTACAACCCCCACTTAACTATTTTTATTTTCCCTAATAACCACCCTAGAATGTTCTAGAAAAATCAAATTTCCCCTTTTGTTTTGGAACCAAAAGTCTCGTTGTTTGATTTCTGGCCTAGGAAGAAATTTTTATGAAATTCACTTTTTAGAGGACCAACTTCGCAGGGCCATAACTTTGGATCTAGTTGTTTGATTCGCTATTATTGCATATTGTTAGGAAGCTCTCAACGAGCTATACGACGTGTGAACCCACCATAGGTCAGTTCGGCCACCTTTTGAGCTATTTTGGGGCTCCAAAGTTTTATATCTGAGTTTGAAGCTGCATTGGAGAAATTTCTCGAGATGGAAACTTTAATTTCTCCCAAACCGTGCATGGTATTGAGGTGGTTCTTTCGTGACTAGAAATTTTTTTCAGCTCTACTCCTTGGGGTAAAATTTCACGTCCTTATGAGCCCGTTTTGGCTGACTTACTAAAAATAGTAAGTGTTTATTTTTTGCTATTTTTGGTGCCTGATAGTCTTATACCCCTTAAGTGCCATCATGGGACTCAAAAAACATAAAGAAAATAAAGAAAACAATTTTTGGGGTGATGCAAGATTTCCCTACACCGTTGGATGCTCCTGCATCATAGGTCATGCAATTCACTTAGTTAATGCATTTTAAATCATCTCCCAAAATATACAATCAATCATTTTTGTCATAAGAAAGTTGAGATCCAAGATCCCAAAACAGGGTTGCCTCACCCCAAGGTTGAAAGTCAATCCTATCCTTTTGTGATCTTCTCTCTTTCTAATGGAATTTTAGAGAAAGGCGCCTAGATCCTATTGTTCTAAACAAAAGGGACATAGGATCCCTTTTTCTTTGTTTCAACAATGAACACTTGATGTTAAATGTTATAGGTTTTCTTAGAATGAGGAGTACCATTCTAATATTAATTTAAATCTAAACAAGGCTAGACAAATGATTATCCCTTAGTGCAAGGATCTACATCCTAACACACATCTAATATACCTCTTTTAGTTAATTTAGTATGTCATAAAATTATCTAATAATATAAATGAAATGGGCATATGAACATGCTTATAGTTCTCTACTACTACTTTGAACAAAACTAGGTGATAATCATTGATCAAATGTTGTAGCATAAAATTGATTCTAGTCTATAGGTTTGGGTGCTCATTGGACACTATGAATAGAATCCAATTGTAGCAATACCAAAATAAGTAGAAAAGAAGTGATTAAATTGAAAAATTGAAAAAATTGAAAAAAAATATTTTTGGTTGATGGAAGATTTCTCATATGCTTGATATTTTCCTAAGCCACATAAGCTTTCTTTGAATCCCAAGAATTCTCTCTCAAACTTCTCACTTTTAGAAAATTGTAACATGACACAATATACTAGCCTTGCTAAAGAGAATGATTAAATTTCAAGACTCCAAAATTTAAGGCCCTACTTACCACAATCAATTGCATGCTTAGAAGAATAAAATTATTTTTAAAAAAAGATATCAAAAATACAACATCCCATAAACTACATACCACCATTAATTACATGCTTAGAACAAAAAATATAATTTTACAATAAAGAACATTCCACATTTAGTTTAGATCAATTGATTCGATAATGACCATACCTCTTCAACTCAAATATTAACTTCCATACATGACCATAGATATCCAAAGTCCCACAATGATCTTTTGTTTTTAACAAGAAAATAAATATTATATTTTTTCATCATGAGAAATCTAATTGGTTAATAAATGCTTGTGTAGAGATAAATTTGGTTGAAATTCAGCTTACAAGTTTTGTTGAATTAAATTCATGAATGATGATCTAGATTAATTCAAAGATATTGAAGTGTTGATCAAGAATGAGGGTGATCACCTAATCAGAATTAATCTTAATTTATGGATTTGTTCCTTTGGAATCCATATTCAATCACTTACTGATAGTAGGAAACTTTCACAAAGGATGTGCATAGGTAGAATGATGTTGCAATACTATTCCATTATCTATATATGTGCTTAGGGTTATGATTAGTTGAATTATGACTACCTTAAATTAAGTTATATAATCATTATTATAGTCTTATATAGGTAGTTAGGTCATCTTATGGGTTATAATTAAGCATCTAAGTCAAACTAGGCAGAAGCCATGGCATAATTAATTATATATAGGAGTTATTGGTAAGTTTATTATCATCAAATTGTGAATTGTGTTCTCATCAAAGATAGTTGGAGGTTTCCCCCCTTGAAATGGATGGTTATTCATAGTTATTATCAAGTATTTACATAATATCTCATATTATATTCCTCTTTTGTGCATGGTATTTCATTATAAGTGGTATTAGATTATGGTCTTCGCACTATGAAGGTAACAAACAAGGAAATTTTCTTTTAATATTGGAGCTCATTTTGAGGACATATGTCTCATATTTTTGTGAATATTCTCTTAATTTTTGGAGGGGTTTTCAATGGCATACTTTGATGCAGGAGCATCCAGTGGTGTAGGGGAAATCTTGCATCACCAAAAAAAATGATTTTCCTTATTTTCTTTAGTTTTCTTGAGTCTCGTGAATGCACTTAAGGGGTGTAAAACAACCAAAAGTCAAAAATGGTGAAAAATGGTCACTTACTATTTTTAGTAAGTCGGCCTAAATGTGCTTGAATGGACCTAAAAATTTACCCCAAGGAGTGGATATGAAAAATATTTCCAGTGGTGAAAGAATCGTCTCAATAACCTATACAGTTTGGGAGATATTAAAGTTTATGTCTTGAAAAAATTCTCTAATGCAACTTCAAATTGAAATTTGAAAACCTTAGAAGCTCTAAAAAAGCTCAAAAAGTGGACAAAACAATATTTTATGGTTTCAACATTGTATATCTCTTCAAGAGCTTTCCAATGATATATTATAATAGCAAATCGGAGACCCAAATCAAAAGTTATGGCCCTGAGAAGCTACCCCACTAAAAAGTGAATTTCATTAAAATATCTTCCTAGGCAAGAAATCAAAAAGTGGGACTTTTGGTGGCAAAACAAAAAGGAGAGTTACACTTTCTAGAACATTCTAGGGTGGTTATTGAGTAAAATAAAAGGGTTAAGTGAAGGTTGTAGAAGGTGGCTCCATTAGTGCAGATTGTGGCTCTAAATAATAGATTGTATTTTCAGAGTTGATTTCGATGTAATGAATCAAGCCTATGAGGTTGTAGCCCTGTAATTTTTGGATATGTAATTTCATTTTTGGAAAATATTTGAAAGTGGGTTATTTTCTATCTTGCATTTTCTATGTTGTTATTTGTTATTGTGTTTTGTATGGGGTTTGAGTGGTGTAGCCCTCATCAAGTGGTATCAAAGCAAGTTTTTCTAAGTGTGTAAACAGATTGTCGAACATGAGGCAGTTTGCACTAGGACTTGTTGTTGTGGGTTTCTGAGAAAAGTGATTAGAATTCCTCTGCGAAGAAATCATGGTGGTGGAAGAAATGTTATTGTACCAGAAGAGGGTTTTAGAGCCATGCAGAGACAAGTTCAAGCACTACAAGAGGAGTTGGGTTAAGGGTTTGAGCCAAAAAGAGGAGATGAAAGTGAAGATGAAGCTAAAAATGAGGAATAGTTCAAAGAACAAGATACAGTTGATCTAGAGCAAGTCATATTATTTAAAGCCATCTCCAAGATTGGGAAAAGGCCAAAGATCAATGTTTCTACATTTCCTAGAAATTTTAACCTAGAAGAGTTGATTGATTGGATCAATGATATGGAGGAGTACTTTGAGTATGAGGGGGTGGAAGATCCTGAGAGGGTCAAATTTGCAAAGATCAAGCTAAAGGGTCATGCAAATATTTGGTAGAAAGAGGTACAACTAGAAATAAATCGAAGAGGAAAAGAGAAAATAACCAGATGGGACTGGATGGTGGACAAATTAAAAAGACAGTTCATTCCTATGGACTATGAGCTATATTTGTTATAGAAGATGCAAGGGTTGAAATAAGTGGGAAAATCCGTCAAGGAGTATATACAAGAATTATATTGTGTCCTAATTAGAACAATCCATTCTGAGGCCAACAAGGAGAAAGTTTCATGTTACATAAATGGGTTGAAGCTGAGTATTCAAGAAGATTTGAGTCTGGTAAGAATTTCTACCATTGAAGGTGCATATTAGTTTTCTTTAAAGGCAGAAGAAAATTTGAATAGAGGGTTTGAGAGCAAGCAAAGAGGTGGGGGTCATGGTGGAAAGACTAGTGGACAGTCGAATGGAGGTCAAAATGAAGATCAAAAGAAGGGTGAAGGATTTAGTAGCAGCCAGAACTAGAAAAGAGATAACACCTATCATCCTCGTGATCAAAATAATGGAGACCAAAGAGGAAGAGGAAGATCTAGAAGAGGACTCGGAAGAGGAGGCTTCCATGGAACCTGTTTCTAGTGTAGAGAAGAAGGGCATAGAGCATATGAGTGTCCTCAACATCAAGGAAGAAAAAATAAAATCCCTGAGGATAATGCACGAGTTGCACATGTAGATGAAGATGTTGATTCTTCACATTCTAAGGATATAGAAAGAGGAGAGGTTCTTGTTACTAGAAGATCCTTGTTGAATGAGGAGAAAGGACCAAATCAAAGGAAGATTTTGTTTCACACCAGATGTAAGTGTGAAGGTAGAGTTTATAATGTTATTATTGATGGAGGTAGTATTGATAACCTTATTTCAGAAGAGATGGTTAGTAAGTTGCAATTGGAGAGAAGAAGGGATTTGATTCCATGCCCGATTTCTTGGTTGCAGAAGGACCATAAAGCTTTGGTAAATGAATAATGCCTAGTAAAGTTCAAGATTGGAAATTATCATGATGAGGTATTGTGCATGATATTATGCCTATGGATGTTTGTCATATGTTTTTAGGGATATCCTAGCAGTTTGATAGTACATGATGGAACACCTATTCTTTGGCAAAGAATGGAGTTCGTCATAAGTTGAAGCACTTGAAAGAGGCAGAGGAAAAGGTATTAGTAATGTCAAAATATGTTTGGTTAATAGGAAAAAAAAATTAGAAGGTATGAAGCACGAACATATGTGTTATGCTTTGATTCCTAGAGTTGATAGAGAAGATGATAAAGAGATACTTGTAAAGGTTTCACATTTATTTAATGAGTTTCAAGATATTATATCTAATAATGTACCTAAGGGTTTTCCTCTAGTAAGAAAGATTAGTCATTAGATGGACCTGATTCTTGGAGCCAAATTTCCGAATAAGGCAATTCATCCTATGAGTCCAATAGAGAATAAAGAGTTGAACATACAAGTTCAAGAGTTGTTGTGGAAGGGATTGATCAGAGAGAGTTTGAGTTCGTGTGCAGTACCTATAGTACTAGCACCCAAGAAGGATGGGGAATAGTGGATGTGTACTGATTCTAGAGACATCAACAAGATCACCATCAAGTATAAATTTCCCTTGCCGAGAATGGATGACATTATGGATTGTTTGAGTGGAGCTAATTACTTCATGAAGATAGATTTGAAGAGTGGATATCACTAGATCCAGATTAGAGAAGGAGATGAATGGAAAAAAAATCCTTCAAAACCAAGGAGGGCTTATACAAGTGGTTAGTCATGCCTTTTGGGCTAACCAATGCATCGAGCACATTTATGCGGCTTATGAATGAGGTATTGAAAGATTTTTTAAGAAATTTTTTTATTATTTATTTGGATGATATTTTGATTCTTAGTAAGAAATTTTAGGAGCACCTGATGCATGTCCAAAGAGATTTTGAGAAGCTAAGGGAGGAGAAGTTGTTGATTAATTTGAAGAAATTTAGTTTTTTGAAGAGTGAGTTGGTGTATCTGGGATTTTTTGTCTCAACAGAGGGTCTTAAAATGGATCCAAATAAGGTGAGGGTTATTATTGAATGGCCTACCCCAATGAGTGTTACAGAGGTAAGGTCATTTCATGGTCTAGCAAGTTTTTATAGAAAGTTTATTAATAATTTCAGTAGTATTTGTGCACCTCTAACTGAAGAAATAAGAGGGGATAAAAAGGATTTTAAATGGACTATAGGGGCAATAAATATTTTTGATATGTTGAAGAAGAAAGTCACAGAGCAACCTATTTTGGCAATTCCAAATTTCAATAAGGTCTTTCAATTAGATTGTGATGCTAGTGGCACTACCATAGGAGTTTTTTTGAGTCAATAAGGTAAGCTTGTTGCCTATTCTAGTAATAATTTGAATGACATGCTAAGAAGAAATATTATGTCTATGATCAGGAGTTTTATTCTATAGTTCAAGCTTTGAAGAAATGGAGACACTATTTTTTTCCAAAATAATTTGTTTTATATATTGTTCACCAAGCTTTGCAATATCTCAATAGTCAAGGAAAGTTAAATGAAAGGCACTTAAAATGGGTTGAGTTTTTGCATAGTTATACTTTTGTTTTGAAGCATAGAAGTGGAAGGTCAAACAGAGTTGCAGATGCCTTAAGTAGAAGGAAAAAATTATTGATAGAGATGAACATAGAGGTTGTTGAGTTCAATGAACTCAAGAGTTTGTATCTTGAAGATCAAGACTTTGCAAAGGCTTGGAAGGATTGTTTAGAACCTGTTACACTAGATAGGACAAAATGGTTGGATTTCCTAATCCAAGATGGGATGTTATTTAGAGGGAGTCAATTATGCATTCCAAGGAGTTCTGTGAGAGAGAATCTAATCAAGGAGAAGCATAGTGGAGGATTGGCTGGACATTTTGGTCAAGATAAGACCATTGCTCTTGTTAGTGAGAATTATTACTGGCCATAGTTACAACAAGATGTGATGAAGTTTTTGCAAAGTTGCAGAGTATGGCAGAGGGTGAAAGGAACAAGTTAGAATACTAGATTGTATCAACCATTACATGTACATGAGAGGCCATGGGAGAAAATTAGCATGGATTTTGTTCCTGGCTTGTTAAGGACACAGAGAGGGCATGATTCCATATTTGTGGTGGTGGATATATTTTCAAAGATGGAACATTTCATTTGTGTCATAAGACCAATGATGTTCATATTGTAGAGTTGTTTTTTAGAGAGGTGGTTTGACTACATGGTCTACTGAAGAGTATAGTTTCAGACAGAGATAACAAATTTTTTGGTTATTTCTAGAGGACATTATGGAAGAAGTTGAAGACATATTTGAAGTTCATTTCTACACACCATCCATAGATTGATGGACAAACGAAGGTGGTGAATAGGATTTTTGGTAACCTGCTAAGATTCTTAGTAGGAGATAAGCCCAAGGGATGGGATTCGATTTTACCACAAGAAGAATTTTCTTACAATAATTTTGTTAACAGGAGCACTAGTAAATCACCATTCTAGATTGTGTATGGGAGTAGTCCAAGAACTACTTTTGAACTGAGAAATATGGATAAGGGGGAGAAGAGTAGTGTTGAGGCTAAATATTTCGTTGAGCACCTGAAGAATGTGCATGAAGAGATGAAGAAACATATTAATAAGATGAACTCATTGTATAAGGCCAAGGTAGATCAAAAAAGGGGGTATAAGGATTTTCAGGTAGGAGATGAAGTCATGGTTCATTTGTGAAAGGATAGGTTTCTAGTTGGTACATACAACAAATTAAAGATGAAAAATTTTGGACCATGCAAGATCTTGAAGAAGCACAATTCAAGAAATGTATATAAGGTAGAGTTGCTTGATGAAATTCATATTTCACCTATGTTTAACATTTCAGATTTAACAGAATATCATGAAGGAGGAATTGATGAAGAAATAATAGAAGCATAGTGGAATATTCTAGCACCTACTTCAGAAGAGGAGATAGAAGAAATTTTTGGTAGTCGTGTGGGTAGAAGCACAAGAAACAAACAATATGTAGAGTACTTGGTGAAATGGAGAGGAAGGCCTATTGAAGATTCATCTTGGTTATCTGAGGTTGAGGTTAATTGTCTTGGTTTCCCTCTAACTCCTCAGAAGTGACAAGGTCACTTTTCAAATTACCTTGGGTGTCTGATGCAGGAGCATCCAATGGTGTAGGGGTAATCTTGTGTCACCCAAAAAAAAATGTTTTTCCTTATTTTCTTTAGTTGTTTTGACTCCCATGAAGACACTTAAGGGGTGTAAGATAGTAAGAATTCAGAAAAGGTAAAAAAGGATCACTTACTATTTTTAGTAAGTTGGCCTAAACGGGCTCGTATGGACCTGAAAATTTACCCCAAGGAGTAGAACTGAAAAATATTTTTGGCGGTGAAAGAATCATCTCAATACCCTGTACAGTTTGGGAGATATTAAATTTTTTCTCCTAAGAAATTTCTCCAGTGCAACTTCAAATTCAAATTTGAAAACATTAGGAGCCCCGAAAAAGCTCAAAAAGTGAACAAAATTATCTCCGATGGTTTCAGCATTGTAGATCTCTTCAAGACTTTCCAATAATATATTATAATAGAAAATCGGACACCTGAGTCAAAATTTATGGCCTCACCAAGTTTCCCCACTAAAAAGTGAATTTCATTAAAATATCTTCCTAGGAAAGAAATCAAACAGCGGGACTTTTGATGCCAAAACAAAAGGGGGAGTTACACTTTATAGAACATTCTAGGGTGGTTATTAGGTAAAATAAAAGGGTTAAGTGGAGGTTGTAGAAGGTGGCTCCATTAGTGCAGATTGTGGCTCTGAATAATAGATTTTATTTTTAAAGTTGATTTGGATGTAATGAATCAAGCCCATGAGGTTGTAGCCCTATAATTTCTAAATATATAATTTCATTTTTAGAAAATAATTGAAAGTTAGTTATTTTCTATCTTGCATTTTATGTGTTGTTATTTGTTATTGTGTTTTAAGTGGGGTTTGGGCAGTGTAGCCCTCATCATATTTCAGCTACTACAATCCAAATTTTAAAGAAGCTGAAGTAAAATTCAATGATTTATTATAGGATCATGGTTTCCACAAAATTTTCCTTCAAGGTTGAAAATTAGCTAATTTATTGAAGATTTTTCTTGGAAAGTGAGATCTAGGTCCTAGTAAGTTACAAAAATACTTAGATTATTTTTATTTATTTTTTTGGTTTACTACAAAAAAAATCCATCATGACAAGGCTTAAAACAAGAGGCAAAAGTAACATTGTCACACCTAGAAAATATCTATATAAGGATGATGTAGAAATTGAGGATATTGCTCCTAATGATGGAATCAACAAGGTTAAGGAAGAGATTTTATCAATGAAAAAGGAGATGAATTAGATGCATATCATGTTGGATAATATAAGTTCTTATATATAAAATAAATCAATCTCACAAATGGATGTCTCAAGAAACCAAGGTGGATCATCCAAGTCATCTAATCTATATCCAAATACCAATAATCATATGGGACCTAGGAACTTGATACCAAAGGTGGATATGCACAATTTTGATGACAACGACACTAACTTGGATAAATTAAATAGGGATTTTTTTGATGTGCATCAAATCCCAAGTGGATAATAGATGACACTAGCTTCCTTATATCTATAACCAAAGAAATTTATTTTGTATCGATAGCTATGCACTCAATAGAAAAATGGTCTCACTATCTCATGGTTAGTTTTTATAGAGGATCTACAATCACAATATAAAAATAGTGTGGTCAATAATTACTTTAGCTAGCTAGATAAACTTTAAAAAATAATTTATTCAAGGATTACATTCAGTCATTCCAAAATTTATCCTTGGAGGTAAATAAAATTCTAGAAATGACTTATTTTTGAGTGGTCTCAATAGCCACATCCAACATGAAGTGTTCATGTTTAGTCCTAACTCTATATCTAAGTCTTCTATCTTAACATGATAGGAAAAGGAGAAGTATTTAATTCCTAGAAGGAAATGGGTTAATAAGATAAGAGAGAAATAATTGTTAGCATAATTGCAATGTGACTTTTTCCCCAAGAGAAGAGAAAACTATGAAATAACCATTTAGAATCAAAATGGACATATAAAATAAAGGATATTATGATCCTTTGGTTGAAAGAGAGATTAATAAAGAATATATAAACACTCTTAAAAAAGGAGAAGAATAATTATATATTTAAATAATTATTAAAGGAAACCTTTGTGAAAGGGTGTGATGGTTTGGAAATCACCCCTTAAAGATTATAAAAAATATTTATGTGAGACTTGGAAAGGGGCATGGAGAAAATTCAAGGAGAGAAGAGAAAAAGGAAAAGATAAATTGAGAGGGAACAAAAGGAGTGAAGGTTAGGGTCATTGGTTGATATTGCAGCATTTGGAGAAGGGGCACACAATGTGTGTTCAACTCAGGGTACATTATACACCCAAGAGTATCCTAGCTAGGGATATGTTATTTATTTCATGAGATAGGTTGGGTTCTGTATAAAATCAGATTTGCTTCAGGGATGCTTACTTATCATGGATATCTTGGGCCTATAACTATTCCTTTGAGTGTCAGATATTGGCTTCTCCATGATGTACATATGTGTTAATCTATATGCATTATATGGATGTGTATTCAATTTACTATGTTAATTATTTACTTCAAAATCCTTGTCTAATTATTATATACTATAGCTTATCTTGGTTATTTTATTAGTTATTCACATAATTCTAGTAACATTATGTCTTTTAGATTATCTTAAATCTAACATTTAATCTATTAAATATGTTGCTAATACTTAAACAACTTTAGGAGTATAAGTGAGATTACATTTGGTATCAAAGCCAAGTTAAGACCATATGTGTGTGCAACAACTTCACTCATGTGCTTCTCATGTTAGATGGAAATGTCAAAAGACACTCCAAATCATTTGAATTCATGAAATTATGCCCATGATTAGTTCCCTTTTCAATTAGGTCAACATGACAATATAGAAATCATTTTGTTCCTTCAAAAGTGAAGGGAAACCAAATAGATCACGTCTTCTAAAGGGAAAGATACATATTTTGTGTGGTAAGTGAAAGTTCTTTCTTTGTGTGGTCTATAAGTTCAATAATTCATAGAGATAGTCATACATATTCCATAAACACATGTAAGAGGTTTCTTGTTTGTCTCCAATATATGAATTATAATTTTATAATATGAGTTTTATATTAGTAATATTAATATAATTATGGGTTATATCTAGCGATTATAATATTATGTGAATTATTTTACAAAAATAATCTTGAATAATTTATCAAGAGTTCTAGAAAGTTATTTCAGATAAATATTTTCTTTGATAATATAAGATCCAATTCTTAAAGTCATTTTTTTTACAAGGGGAGAAACCACCTCTAAATTTTAAAAATACTCATGCTTTTTCATGGTAAAAAAATGATTATGTATAGTTATGCAATATATTTGGGTTATATTGACCAAATATATTAAAATTTCTATTTGATGGTGTCCACTTGAAGATTCTATATTTGCAACAATATTAAAATACCTAGTGAAGGCCTTGATTTATCTTCACAAACTAGAATTAATTTATAGAGATCTCAAGCCTAATTACATTTTGGTAGATAATGGTGTCATAGTCAAATTGGAAAATATTGGACTAAATTTATGAATGAAAATGGGAAGCCCAATAAAATAATTATATATGGTCTCTTGGGATCACTATTGTAGAACTTTCTTGTGGTGAGCCTCCTTACATGAAGAAAGATATTGAAGGGAACATAATCTATTGAGAGGGGGGCAGGTGAATTGGTAGATCTAATCAATTTAAAACTCTGAAATTCAACTCAAATATCAGATCATATAACTTGAATCTTCACTACTAATCAAGCACTTAGCACACATTCACATAATTGAACACCAGATGTACATGGAAACCCAAGATTGGAAAACCACAGTGAGAATAGCTTCTTAGAACTACTATCCAAATCCAACCTCACAAAGCATGAATATAACAAGTGAGTTTTATAATATAATGTAGGAACCAACCTACCAAAGACACCAATCCCTAATACAATAAACTGAGCACCAGCTCTCTACAAGTAGAACAACAGTCTTACTAAAATACAAAGATAAATCTTAGGTATCTTCTACACAACTGAATACACCTCATACACATGTCAAAGTTACTTTTTGACACTCTTCATATGATCTTTTGATAATGGCATAAACTCTGAGATGCAACTATTCCTTTTATATTCACCACCTTCTCTTCAATTTACACTTGTGATAAATTATACTTCACATTGTGCATCCATGTAATTGAGGAAAATATACATGGCATTGCATTAATGCTCTTCTATGTTGGCCAGGGATCCACAAGTAGCTAGGATGACATAAGGTGGACCTAAATTCAATTTTCATGAAACATGTAATAGTCCAATCCAAAATAAAATTTATTGCTACCAAAAGATCATGATGTCATGTGCTACCACGAGAACCTTAATTAGGTCCTGTCTTGACACCATATAGAATATTTAAATGCTACACATAACTAGCTTTGTTACTGCACAAAAACCTCAAACACCAACTAGATGACAAACAAACACATAGAACCTTTTGTCACTTCAATATTTTTTTGCATGTTTAACAAATCCTCTAGGAACTCTAAAATATGATCTAGAATATGTATAGACATACTCTCCTCTCAAAATACAGAGCCTATAACACCTCTACAAAGTAGACATGTGAAACACTGAACTGAAACATTATGGTATATCCTCCTGGATCACCTCTATCACTGTGAATGGATGCATGCAAGATATTGCAAGCATATAAGTCACACATACTTCCAGGACACAAACACTCCCCAATAGCTAATAATGTGTGTTTCTTGATTTAATGATATGAAAATTGAATTTCCAATACAGAGAGGTATGAAATGACACTGATCTTTTGGCATACAACATACTTCCAAAAATATAACTAGTAACATATATTTCTACAAATCTCTGCAACTCAAAATGATATGACAGAAGAATATAATGATAATTCAAGTACTATTGCATACTTAGCCTTACACTTTTGACACAGTGAACTCCTTTGACATCAATCTTCTTACTACATCAATGATGACCTTTTTTCAACAATCTCCCCCTTTTTCATTGATGGAAAATAACAAAATGTTGGGCCACCCATAAAACCAACCGGTCACACAAAAAGACAAGTCTAGATCAAGTTCCACATTCTCTCTGTTTAGTTTCATTTCTCCCCCTTAGAGGACATAACATTTTGAGATTACTTTTTCCCCCTTTGACATCAATGGAAAAGGTCAACACTCCCCCTTTTCATTTCTAGAACTTTGCACAATCTAGAACCCTATTTCTCAAATAGACTCCACCTGAGTCCATGCTTCACTACTTCAAAAATATTCCACAAGACCACCCAACCTTCTTTTAGTAGGGAGACAAAGCTCCCCCTCAACTAAAACTTCCTCTTTATTCAAGAAGACGGGGGGAAAAATCCCAAGTTCTACTAGAGAAACTCAAATGTCTCCTTAAGAAGTGGTTTTGTGAACATATCTACTACTTGCTCCTTGGTCTCAACATAATCAACCTTCACCTACTTTTTGCAACCTTTTCTCTCAAAAAATTATACTTGATTGCAATATTTTTTGTCCTTGAATGCATTATTGAATTCTTTGAGATGTTTATTGCACTGGTGTTATCAAAAATAATAGAAATGGTTCATCAAACTCAATCTTCATCTCCTTCTGGTTTTTTTTCATCCACAGTACTTGAGTGCAACATGAGGCTGCAACAATGTATTATGCTTCTACTATAGATAATGAAACTGAGTCCTATTTCTTGCTCAACCAGGACACCAAACTACCACCAAGAAAGAATGCTCTATCACTTTTACTCTTTTGGTCATCTATGCTTCCCGGCCAATCTACATATGTATATGTAGTTAGAGTGAAATTTTCACTCTTTGGATACCACATACCAAAATCCATTGTAGCCTTCAAATATTTGAATATTCTCTTTACTAATTTGACATGGGTCTCCTTAGGAGTAGCTTGGAACCTTTCTACCATTCCAAATACTTGTATTATATCCGGTCTAGATGTTGTCACATACAAAAAACTCAAATCATGGATCTATACAAGGTTTTGTTTTCCAGAGTAGATTCGTCATCTTTACTCAACTTACATCCAGTAACCATAGTGTACCCAACAATTTGCAATTTCCCATCTTAAACTTACTTAGCATTTCCTTTATATACTTTTTCTGAGAAATGAATACGCCTTTGTCTAATTATGCAATTGTAAACCAAGAAAGAAAGATAGTTCACCAAGAACTGACATTTCAAACTCACTTTGCATGGAACTCTGAAACATCTTACACATGTCATCACTACTGCAAAAAATAATATCATCTACATAGACCATAAAAATTAGAATTTGATCACCTTCTATTTTTATATACAAATTACTATCTACACTTCCTCTATTAAACCCTTGTTGTTGCAAATACATATCCAACCTTGAATACCAAGCTTTGAGATCTTGTTTGAGTCCATAAAGAACCTTCTTCAATTTGTACACATAATCTTGTTTGTCTGAACATAGAAACCCTTCCAATTGTTCAATGTAGACCTCTTCTTCTTGATGTCCATTTAGAAACACTGACTTAACATCCATCTGTTATATATTAAAATTCTTGAAAGCTGAAAGAGCTAAAAACATCCTGATTGCTTCCAATCTTGATACCAAAGAAATTGTCTCTTCAAATTCTACACCTTCAACCTGAGCATATCCTTTACACACAATTCTAGCCTTGTTCTAGATAACCTCACCATCTTCATTTAGCTTGGTTCTAAAAACCCACTTGGTTCCAATAACATTCTTGCCTTTAGGTCTTGGGACCAATTCCCAAGTTTCATTTTTTTTCGATCTAATTTAATTCTTCCTCCATGGCTTCTACCCAACCTTTCTCTTTTCTTGCTTCTTTATAATACTTATGCTCTATCTTGGATAGTAATGAAAATTGTACTTTCTCATTTTCCTTCTCAATTCTCCTGTAGGTCTGAATCCTGGTATCTTTATCTCCTATAATTTGGTCTTTAGGGTGGTGCTTCTAAACACATTTTACTGAATTATTTGTAACAACTTCTAAATCTTCACGACTACTATGGATTGGTTCTTCATCATCTTCAAATTTTGGAGTACCCATAGACTAAATAGTTTCATCAATTCTTACATTGATACTTTCCACAATATTCTTCAATATTTTATTGTAACACTTGTATGCTTTACTATTCATAGAGTAACCAAGGAAAATACCTTCATCAAATGTGGAATAAAATTTACCCAAGTGTTCTTCATCCCTTTTGATGTAGCATTTTCTTCCAAATATTCACAAATGTCTCACTAAAGCCAGTCTTCCTCTCCACAACTCATATAGGGTTTTTTCAACCTTTGGTATGATTTGAGCTTTATTCAAAACATATACTATAGTATAAATTGCTTCTCACTAGTATATATCTCGTATATTTTCTTAACTCAATATTGTTCTTTCCATCTCCTATATAGTCTAGTTCTTCATTTATACAACTCCATTTTTTGTGGAGTTCTAGGAGCAGAAAATTTCCTTCAGATCTCATGCTCTTCACATAATTCACCATATCAGTCAGAAGTGAATTCTCCACCTCTATCTAATATCAAAAATTTGATTGTTCTTCTAGAATTTCATTCTCAACTTATGCCTTGAATTCTTTAAACTTCTCAAATTCTTCTAACTTATCTTGATGCAGGAGCATCTAGTGGTGTAAGGGAAATCCTGCATCACCCAAAAAAAAGATTTGCATTTCCTGTTTGTAGTTTCTTAGATGTTTTTGTAGTTTTGGATACCCTTTTCGTCATAATGTAATTCCCAACATTCAATTTTGCTTTTCTTCTTTTTCTAGTCAATTGCTATTTTTAGTAGGTATTGGAATTTAAAGGTATTTGGGGACAAAATTTATATGGGAGGATTCAAAACGGAAAAATAAGAACATTGGTGAAAGAATCAGGCTAAAAGCATTCTCGGTTTGAAAGATATTGCAATTTTAGTCTCCCAGAATTACACCTAAAAACCTTCCAGATCAGATTTGAGGCATTAAATGGCCTCAAAACTTTCCAAAATCGGTGTAGCAGATTTCAAGCATGTTCTTGACTCCGAGACCTTTCCAACAGTTCAAACGATTCAAAAAAAGGAGTCTCGGATCAAAAGTTATGGCTACCGGAAGTTAGTGCACTTTCAAAAATGTGCTAATTTTTTAATAAGGTTTTAAAATTTGAATTTCAAATTGTAATTTGTAGTGCCAAACTGCCAAAACTCATAATTCAAATATTGTTTGGCTCCAAAACTGAAAAGGAGCTATTTTTGGGCAAGGCTTTCTAATTTGTGGGTAGCTTTTTGGGGAAAAGATCACATACTGCAAAAAGGGGAATTTTTGTAGTTTCTGTAACTGGCATGTATTGCAGAGCTCGAGGATTTGAGATCCTCTGCATGTAAGCTTTTCATATTCTAGATAATAATAATATTCTCAGGTTTTGTGTGTGATTTTATATGTCTCGGGTTAGCACCCTCGTCGTATCTTTTAGAAAAGTAACCCAAGTTATTCCAGTGTAATCATCAATGGGCATCATGAAATACCTATCTCCTTGTAGAATCTTTGTCCTCATAGGTCCACACAGATCTGTATGAATCAAATTTAATGACTTTGTTGTAGAGTACTCCTTAGTATGAAATCTTCTCTTTGTCTTTTTTCCTTCATGACATGGTTTATAGTGGTAGATTGAGGATTCTCAATCTTTGTCATATCTCAGACCATTCCTCTTGAGCTAATCTTCACAATTTCATCAAAATTAATATGAACCAATATTTTATGCCAAAACCAACTTTTTTGTCTTTGCACAACAAAACAATTTTATCCATTCAACTCGCTGAGATGATATATGTTGCTTTATATCATGCGTACTTCCATAATTAGTTCTCTAGTACTTGATTTCCTAATTTCACAACCCTCAGCACTAAAAGATAGCTTATAACCTTTGTCACACATCTAACTTACATGTAAAATATTATTCTTTTGTCCTTCAACATATAGAACATCACGAGTCTTTGTTCTACCACCATCAAGACTCAAAGTACCCTTACTAGTGATTTTGGCAATATAATTATTTCCAAGAGTCACAAAAATTCCTTCAAATTTCTTGAAATTCATGAACTTACTTTTATCTCTTGTCATATGGCTTGAACATCCATTGTCTATGATCCACATATTCTTCTTCTTCTTTTGAGCATACAGAGAAGTTTGAGCAATCATTTATTTCTCTAAATTTTCTCTTTTGGAACCTTCTTCCAAATTTTATCTAATTCATGACTCCTACAATCCGATCCTTTTCTTCCTGTTTTCGATAGAGGAGCACTCACAAAATTACTTTTGTAGTTCCTAGAAACGTGTCCAAAGTTTTTGCATTTATAAAAAATAATACTAAAATTTTATAGAGGTAAAAATGTATTACTATTAACAAAGTTATTTCTTCTTATAAGAGCTTTTCTACAGTCCACAGCCTTATGACCAAAATTGTTTCAATTAAAAAAATAACTAGAAAAATAATGATTGAACCTAATGTTGCATCCTTGTCTTTCGGACCTTATGTTCTTCTTCTGAACTTGGAAAAATCCATCATTATGTGTCTCGCTTTCATCACTTACAATAGCCTTTTCATAATTTATACTTCCAAAACTAGTTACTTCTAGACTTCCTCTAGGAGGCTTCACTAGATGTTCTATTCTATTGTTCTTTCGATCATCAAAACCAATTCCAATTTTGACATGTGGATATCTATGACATACCAATATATGATCTAGAGTCTCAATACTCTTTCCAAACTTTAAGTGTAGCTGATGATTCACCTTCTCAAGTTATTTTCTTATCCACACAACTTCTACCTCAAGCTTCTCATAGTCCTTATCTCTCGACAACAATCTTTTGGTCAGAACTTCTTCAACCCTTTTTGCTTCTTTTGCCTGAGTCTTCAGATCAATAATCATATTCTCTACTTTCTCTAGCTCCAAAGATACCTTTTCTTTATCCTTCACTTCCTCTGTAATTCTCTTCTTCAGTATCTTAATCTCTTTTCTAGCACAAAGAAATTCTTTGACAAGATCTACCTCATCCTCATTATTTTTGGAATCAATTTCTACATCTTTAGTAGTTTCAAAGGCCATAAATATAATCTTCTCTTTTTCATCATCAAAGATATCTTCATTAGTGGAGTATCTTTCCTCATTAATGTAGAAACCTTTTTGTTTCCTTTGACCTTCATTCCTTTTCTGAAATGATTTATTTCCATACTTTTTATCAACATTGTTAGAGTCCTTATGGGGACTCTTAGCCATAAAATGTCCTACTTCACCAGAATTGAAACACTTTAAAGGTAACTTTCCTTTATACTTAGTGAAACCTCTTTGTAGCTTTTTGAAAAAAATAGCTTCCTCTAGATCTGATCCAACATAAGAATCTGGATCAACTTACTTCTTGGATACTTTGAATGTCACCTCTTTCCTTATAGAATCCTCACTTTTAAACCTCATTTCAAAAGAATTCAAAATTATATATAATTCAATCATCTTCAAAGAATTTAAATCTTTAGCTTCCTCAATAGTTGAGACTTTAGAATCAAACCTTATAGGGAGAGATTGTAGTACCTTTTCACAACATTTATTTCTTTCATTTCTTCACCAAGACCCTGATGGAGTTGACAACCTCGTCAACTTGGCGCAAGAATGTGACAACATTTTCATCTTCCCTCACCTTTGGACTTTCAAACTAAGATCTATGAGTTAGTAGCTTTTCCTCTTTGAATTTGTTATCTCCTTCATAGATAGTATGCAATTTTTCTCATTGTTCGTTTGATATTTTGCATTGCATCACTTTCACAAATTCAAAGTTATTCAATCCACATAAAAGAACATTCCTTTCCTTAGCATTTGTTTCACAAGATTTCTTTTTGACCAAATCCCTAGGAGGGTTTTGAGGAATCTCATATCCCTTTATAAAAAACATGCATATATCAAGTCTTAGAGCCATCAAGTAGGAATCCATCCTGACTTTCCAAAATGTATATTTGGATCCATTAATGAGTGGTGCTTTATTTGCAGATAGTCCTTCTTGAGCAACTGAGTGTGCCATCCCAAAACAACATTAAGATATTAGGCTTCTTCAAAGGAACAAGGCTCTAATACCAATTGAAGGGCACATAATCTATTAAGAGGGGGTGGGGTGAATCAGTAAAAATTCTTAACTTCAACTCAAATGTTAGATCATATAACTTGAATCTTCACTACTAATAATCAAGCATTGAGCACACATTCACACAATTGAACACCATATGTATTTGGAAACCCAATATGGGAAAAAACATAGTGAGAATATCTACTTGGAACTACAGTCCAAATCCAACCTCACAAATCATGAATATAATAGGTGAATTTTATAATATAAAGTAGGCACCAACCTACCAGAGACACCAATCCCCTAATGTATTTGTAGGCATCAACCTACTGGAGACACCAATCCCTAATACAATGAACTAAGCACCAACTCTACAAGTAGAACATTAGTCCTACTGAAATACACAAATAAAGCTTGTAGATCTTCTACATAGCTAAATACACCTTATACATGTTCCAAAGTCACTTTATATACTCTTCCACTCTTCATATGATATTTTGATAATGACAAAAAATTTGAGATGCAACTCTTCCTTTTATATCCACCACCTTCTCTTCAATTTACACTTGTGGAAAAATATACTTCACATTGTGCATCCACACAACTAAGGAATATATACATGGCATTGAATTAACATTCTTCTATGCTAGCTAGGATGACATAAGGTGGACTTAAATTCAATTTTCATGAAATGTGTAACAGTCTGGTCCAAAATCAAATTTGTTTCTATTAAAAGATCATGATGTCATGTGCTACCACATGAACCTTAATAAGGTTATGTCTTGACACCATATGTAAGATTTAAATGCCACACATAACTAGCCATTACTACATAGGCCTCAACCAATAATTGGATGACAAACAGACGTAAAGAACCTTTTGTCAGTACAATCATTTTTTGCATGTTGAACATATCCTCTAGAAACTCTGAAATATGATAGAATATGTGTAGACATAATCTCCTCTCAAACCATAGAGCCTACAACACCTCCACAAAGTAGACTTGAGAAACACTAAACCATCACTGAACTGAAACATTCTAGTATATCCTTTTGAATCACCTCTATCATAGTGAATCGATGCTTGCATGATATTGCAAGCATACAATAGTCACACATACTTTTAGAACACACTTTTAGTATATTTCTTGATTTAGTGGTATGAAAGTATAATTGCCAACATAAAGAGGTATGCAACCACACTGATCTTCTGGCATACAATATACTTCCAAAAATATAACTGGTAACATATATTTCTCTTCCTCACTATTTTTTTTATTCATTGATTAATAGCCTTGAGGACCATAAGAAAAATCCCAAGAGATACCCTATTCTTCATCCTGGTCTTATTAGGTTAATATATGAACACTATCAAAGCATATCAACTTTATCCAAACCTGTTGCCTCCACAACATCTAAGGACTATGACACAGACAGTGGGGGTTCGAAGAATCGTCCTTACTAGGAGAGAATTGTTGAAGCCCACCCATTCTCTGAGCTGTCTAGTAAGAAAACCCAACCTAGAAAACCCTAGCTTTCTAAAGTTAACTCTGAGACCTACCCTGATTGCCCTATCCCCTTAAAGAATCCCACTCTCAAGGGCTCCCCTGCCAACAAGTTGGTTTCCTACTCTGCTGACTCTTTGGAGGACAAAGCTGAGAACCTTGAAGTTAGCAGAAATTTTGTGCCCTCCCCTCCTGCCTCTTTCAGAGCTGATGGTACCAAATTTCCTAGCTCTCCCAACCCGGATGATGTTAACCTCATCTTAGACTGGGTTCAATCTGGTGATATTCTTGCCTCTTCAAGAAATGGCATTGGTGACATTTTCAGGGTTTTGAAACGGGCCTATCAAGAAATTAATAATCTTAATCAAAGAAATAGGGCTTTGTATAGCAAGTTAGAGGAACTAGAACTGAAGTTGACTGCTCTCAGCAATGAAGAAGGAAAATGGAAAAAGAACAGTACTGGAACGGGAGAAGGTGACATTGAGGATAAGTACAAGACTCTGGAAGCTGAAATGGTCAAAATAAAAAATAACATGAAAACTGTTGTGGAACAAAACCATAAAATGGCTAGGAATAATTCCATCATTATCAATGTTATGTCTAAAAAGTTGGAAAAGACGCAACAGGGCTCGCTGGTCGTTGACCTGGAAGAGGACAAGGATAAAAGCAAGAACGAGGATCAAGGTATTTTGAAAAGGACCCATGCTAACCTTAAAAGGAAAGTGCCTCCTACTACCTAGATAGTTCAGATTTTAAAGAGGGGGGTTCAGAATATGAATGATTTGGAAGCTGAGACTACAGATTTATTAAAGGCCCAAATTTTGTTGTTGCTAGGTGTTTTGCCTAGCTTTTTGGTTTTGTGGTCTTTGCTAGCCTTTTTGGTGGCTGTGGACTTGTCTTGTTGTTGTTTTTATAGCCTTTCTACTTTTGGTGTCTTTAACAATCCTATCTTTTGTTTGTAAACTTTTTGGTTTTGGTCCTTGTAAAACCCATTTTTTCCTCTTTCAAAAACATATATTTATGTAAATATTTGGAACTCAAAATGATATGACAAGAATATAATGATAATTCAAGTACTATCACATACTTAGCCTTACACCTTTGACATCAATTTCAACCTTTGTTCAATAGATATAAAGATATAAAATTTTGAATGAGTCTCATCTTTCAGAACACGGGCCTTAATGTGTCAAAAATATTGAGAAATAATAAGGGATATGTTAGCTATAGATACCAGGTGCACTCTAGTTAAAAAAAAAATTTAATTCTAGGTGGGTGCACTCTAGTTAAATAAAATGAAGGATTAGTTCTATTGTTTCTCTATGAAGTGTTATGTAAGTTAATATTTTACTATTGTTCTATTTATATTAAGATGCCTATAAAGATTATCATCTTTTATTATATTGTACTTTGTTATTGGACTTGATCAACCCAATAACTTTGTACATGTGTATTTGAATTCTTTTTAGGGTATCTTTGTACTTTTTTTAATTCAATTATACTTGACGCATAGGAAAAGAAGATACTCATGCAGTTTGAAATGCATGATTATCATCTTATAATATTTTGAGTATATAGATTATATAGTTCAACAATGAGTGACTACATAGTATGTGATATGCATTCCATTCACTAGGTAAGTGTTATGTCAACACACGATAATAATTTTATAAATCTAATGTTGGAGTTACATGCAAGTAATGAAAACATCTATATTAAAGAAAATGGGTTACATGAGAGAAATTTGATAAAGTTGAAATATATGTGATTAAACATATAAAATAGCATTAGTTTCTTTGATTGTAATTTCCTTATATGTATGTATATAGTTGTCATAATTTTGATTGGAAAAAATTGTTCTCTTGAAAATACTTGTTAATTTAAAATTAAAAAGAGAGAAATCTATGGATTTAAAGAAGAAAAGGATGTAGATGAAGTTAAAAATATATATAGAAACATTATAAAGAATAAAGATATTTGTTACCAATTTTTTGCTACAGCTCAATTGGTGGAGCTAATTAAATATTGTTATATCCTAAAGTGAGAATACAGTTGTTTCTGCATATGCTTAAGTGTTGTTTGCACTTTATTCATTATTCATCAAGTGACAGTTATGCATTGAAATGAGGAAACTGAGTTTTGAGAAATTTCTTTTCAGTGTTTCACAATCAAATGGAGTACAGGATTGAGCATCAAACAACAAAGCATGATTTAATGCTTTCATTTATTCCATAAGGTGATTCATATTTATGACATTTCATTTGATTATAAGAACTCAAATGGTGATACATTCAAATGATGGTACAACATTGCATTATAAATGCATTTTCTTATCAAAATGAAAAGCAAAAGAATGAAATTAAATATCCACACAAGCCGTGGTTTTAGCTGTTCCATTCATGACAAGAAAGGAAATATACAACTAAAAGAGAAAATGACAAGTAACATGGGACATATCTGTCATTTCCTGAGTCGATATTCAGTTGACGCTTGGTAGCTTGCTCCATCCTGCTTCTACTCTTGAATGTGCCTGCAAAAGAATAAGAAGGGATTTAATTAAGAGCTCAGGATATGAAATATACTATATGCCATACTAACAGAGATATATTTCAATCCTTGCAATGCATAGAACCAGCTAAAGAAAAGTGCAGAAACATGAGCGGAAAGAGATACATCAACATCATCATATATTGTTTTATGCTAACATCGTTTGTTTCTTTGTGCAGGTATAGGGAACATCATGAAGCTGATTATCATTTGAAGATCAAGCATGTGGAGAAAAACGGGCTCCCACAAGGGTAGAGCTTGGCATGTTGCCCCTTATACATTACAAGTGGGCTGAGATAGACATTGCAATCATCATATTCATCAAGAAGAAATATATAAAACTGAAGGAGTAAAACAGAGTTCATCCATCAAGTTATTAAGCTAACTGTTCACTCATAACAATCAAACATGTTACTGAAAGCTACAGGTGAATAGTGGGTTTAATCAGCTTAATCAATTCAACTAAGTACATCATTTTATGACTACAAATCTCAAATGTAGTTGTACGATTTGTATTTTCTGCCTTGGGTTTTTTTTGTGTATTATATTCCCAAATATTGTAACAGCGTTACATTTAGATGAGGATAATGAACAGGCATCCATAATGCCTCAACGAAGAGAAATGTTACAGATTTTCATTTCAGAAGAGAGCAAGTGCATGGAGCAGATTTAAATAATGGGTTTTCATAAAAATGCATGAAGAGTTCCAGATAGAAGAGCATACTCTTAAAGGGCAGTCAAGCATGGAGACATGTGAACAAGTATCAGATTTCCATCAGAATAAGGTGACAAGGTCAATAGAGTGACTACTATATTTGATAAAGGAAAGTTAATGATTCAATAAAACAGCCAGCCTCGTTTTGGCTGAGAGTGAAATGTTGCTTCAAGTAAAGGAGACAATCAAAATGGGAGATTCATTCCATCATTCAAGTATATTTCAAGGAATTATAATTATCAGACAGAAAAATGTGAACAGGTTTTCAAGGATTTAAATACATAAAAGACATTTTCAGAATGGGTACAATATGCATTGAACATGGTATGAGTGAAGGTTTGGAGTGCATCTCTGAAGAGTGTGACTGTGAGTGCATAAGAGACTGAAGAAAACAACTAATCCACAGATTCAATTAAAAGGATTTATCTGTGCAAGGAGGGTACAACATTATAATGGTAATTGAAAATGTATACAAAAGAAACATGAAGAATACAGGATGCCCATGTGAGAAATTAAATCTAAGATACATTTTCAGAATCTCATATACCTGAGTTAGGGTTTTCAACAGTAATGTAAAGGAAATATGTGTTTTTCATAACATTATACACCCAGGTGGGGTTTTGTCAGAAAATAAGATTTATACAGTGTTTCCATTATATAGAGTTTCCATGGACGAGCTGGAATACAACAGAAAATGCATCCAGATACACATATTCTTCAGAATTTAAAATACCCATATGGAGGAAATTGAGAATTTCAGAATGTCAAAAGAAATGCCATGTTGGGTCAGGCCGAGTTTTAATGAATAATCAAATATACAGATTTTTTTCTATTTTTCATATACCCACATGGGTTTTTCTACAGGAGGATTCGAGACATATATTTTCCTTCATTTTCGGAGATACCCACTTTGGGGTTTTTCATAAACTGCAAAATTTCTTCATTTTTACAAGTACCCATGTAGGGTTTTTTACAAATCTGAATAAACAATGGATATAATGCAAATTTTTAAGAGTGAAATTCATGGGGAAGCATCTCAAGCTCACAGACTGTCAAAATCCTCAATGCTTTAGTAAGCTTTGTCAGAAATGGAGAAATAACAGGAAGGAATAGAGAAGCTTACATTTCATGATTGTTGAAGACAAGAAGCCATGACCAAAGCTCAACAAAGTTTTCAAGAACTAAGACACAAGCTCTCATCATGGCGGCCAGAGAATTCAAAAGGAACTCCAAGCTCAAAGCTCGAACTCCCTCAAGAAACATAGAGATGACAAAATAGGCATAGGAAGAAAAAAATGCATCAAAAACTCTGTTATAGCCATGGCCACAAGGCCAAAAAATGGCTCAGAAATGAAGCAAGAGAACTCAGAAGAGCTTGAAAAAGGCTTACCATGAAATTGTAGAGTAAGAGTCAACCCAGTTGGAGGAGAAAATTTGAGGAATGGTGTGAAGCTCAAGCTGCAAGATGAGAACCCTAGCATCATGGCGGCGCATTCTTTTCTCAACAGAGCTTTCTTTCGAAGTGACCAAGTGAGAAATGATTCGATTTTAGGGTTTGATTTGGTTTTGTCCCTTGCCCTAATTCAAATTTAGGTTGAGCATTATGAGTTAAGTTAGTGCCCTTAATGTTTCCTTTTGACAATACAATAGTGGAGAAATTCGAACTTAGGAGTTCCTTTTGCATTTTATGACCAATTTAAGTTAATACTTTTGGTGGCCAAATTCCATGCCTTAGGTCAAATGTTATGGGAGTTTTCCATATTTTTCTTTTTCCTAAGTCTCTCAACTTGCCAATGAAATATCCTTATGGCTTTAGACTTTAGGGTTATGCCAATGAAGCCTTAATAAAAGTGTGATGATATATATGCTTTAATTGATTTTGTAAGAAATCAATTAAAATAATTGGTGAGATTTTACTTATGGCTTAGGGCTTTTTATGTTTTCAATTGATCTTGAAGAAATCAATTAGGATATTGATGGAGTTTTTATTGTATTTTTATGATTTTTTGAGAAAAATCAAGATTTGTATTGGAGAAATAAGGTTGTGTAATTTTGCAAAAGATTTTAAAAAATTTGTAATTGCAAAAATAGGTCAGATTGTGAGAAGATAAGATCTGCAACTATGTAAAGCAAGGTTAAAGCAGATGGTTTTTATCTCTTTACTATTTTTAGCAGATTGGGGTTGAGTTTTTTTTCTTGGGTCGGATTTGAGATTCCTCTTGGAGAGATAAGTTGTTTTATTCGCTTTAAAAGTAGATTTAATCTATTTTTAGGGGTTAAATAGTATGAACATGGAAAGAGTGAGTTTTTTCTACTTTTGTGCAGACTTTTGGGGCAGTTTTGATACCTTTTCCTTGAGCTTTCTTGCTAAGCTCGGATTAGGTTTTTGGAGAGATTTATCTTGAAGAGAACTTAGCTTTCTTCTTCTTCTCAGTTCAGATTCTAGTTTCTTGCTCTTACACATTTTTGAGCTTGTAAACTTCTTTGTACTCAGGTTTTGAGAGTTTCACTCCATCTAATAAAAAGCAGCATTCCTATATCCAATTTTTGTCTCAACTTGCAGTTTAGTATGATGTTTATATTATGATTATGTTTACAAATCCTCTTTATGTCCTATTATTGCATATCATCGATGTAGAAAGTTCATTTGTTGCAAGTTGTATGTTGTGTGTAAATCTAAACCTTCATGCAAATCAATTTTGCACTGGTGTTCATGAGAGATTGAATTCATTGTTGTTTTTCTGAAGAATGTTTGTGGGTGAAATATCAAAGTCATTATTAAGTTTGAGGATCATTTTAAGTCATAAGTTTTAATTTCAGCTATTCTCTATCCCTTTTCCAAGAAGGTCATTTAAAATAGGATTCATCTTTCGGATAACCAGCTCACTCTGGAGATTCCCTTTTCACATAGATCACCCACATCTAAAAAGAGTTTCCATGTTTCAACGGATAGTCTGATTTTTGCAAATGTGACAAAGGGTGCATATCTGATTGATAACAGTTTTTGACATGCCCGGTGGGACTCTGAAAGCCATTTTAGAGAAATTTTAGAGTTTTTAATTTGTTGTTTGGTGTATGCAGCAAATTTGTTCAGCCTTGTGGAGGCTCATTTCAATATACCTGGCGACTCTGATCCTGATTTTGCATACTAGTGCAGCCTGTGCATGAGAAAAATACAGACCGGATCAAGTATTGCACCTTTCGAATATCAAGAGTTGTCCCCACCATGAAGAAGAGGTAGATTAGCAAGGAGGCTTTTTGAGACACCTGAAAGATTGAAGTCGACACCTCCTATTTTCAGCTCCTTGGTTTTATCAGCAGGAGTACTGGTTCCAATATCACAAGCACTGCCAATGGCAGTGCCAAGGTAGCACCCATTCGTGCCTTTTAATGGAGGCAGTCCATTAGACATCGCTCAATATGACGGCATCCCAGTTGCAGCCCTTAGAATTCTGCTATACTTTACCGACGAGGATCTCACTACACCGGTTGAGCATATTCGTGACGTAGCCACCTTATGCTCGGTTCACAACATCACGCAAGAGAATGTCACGTTAAGGCTCTTGGCTGCATCACTCAAAGGGAAGGCGTTGCAATGGTTCAGAGGTCTTGCAGCCAACTCAATCATGACATGGGATGCATTAGGTAATGTCTTATACCAATATTTTACTGATAAATTTGATAATTTGTCTCTATTAGAGCAATTGAGCACCATTCAGAGGGCGCCACCTGAGCACTTGGCTGATTTCAACTACCGATTTCAAAGAACCTGGGACAGGATTCCTACAATGGTAAAACCTTTACCAGCACATGCTTTTCTGTTTTACTTAAAATCTTTGAATAGTAAGATTTTAGTCATGACTCAATCCATGGGTGGGCATACACTCCCTAACGCTTATGACATAGCCATTAGAGCTGAAAACTATCTCATCCAAGTTGGAGACATAACCCCTCAACCTCCTATGCCCTTTTTTCCAGAAATACAGCCACCTACCCCTATTGCTTTACCTTCCTTAGTTGTTGTCCCGCCTGTTCTAGCAATAGGTTATCATAACACAACCCAAGAAATTGCTACGACAGCCCCAAATTAGGAAATGCATGAGATTAAAAGCATACTAAAGACCTTTTGGAACAATCTTGTGACCATTAAAAAGCATGTTGGCCAAGAACATAAGCCTTATCAAACCCCTTATCAGCAAAACCAGCCAAATAGGCCTGCTTTTTATAATGATTTTCAAGCCCAAAGAAGGAATTTTAACCCTAGGCCATTCCAGCCATACAATCCAAATGTAGCTAGTTCGTCAAAGGAACTTGTGCCCCAAAATAATGTTGCCCAAGATTGTGATTGGTGATATCCATGCAATCAGCCCCATAACCAATCAGCATGCACTAATGGAATGAGAAATCGGGCTTTAATGGTTCAAAATAACTATGCTGGTTCAAAAAATATTGTAGATCATAATCAAGAACAGCAAGATAACGTGGAAGTTGCCTTGCCAAACTGGTAGAGCTCTGAATTATGTGGCGTGAATGGTCAAGATCACCAAAATTCTTCTATTGCGAAAAATACTAGATCGAAAAAGAGAGCTATGGATTCAGGGCAGCAAGCTGGAAATTCATAGCAGCAACCTTCAAGAGAAAACCATCCCATTCCTTCATCAAACATTAATGCTACAGCATAGCCTAAAGTGCAGATTTTGCAAAGAGGCCAAGAGATACAAGGCAAAGAGCAGTCTAAGATGTATTTGCAACCTTTCTCAAAGGAAAAACGATGTTGTCATTAAAAACCAGCAAAAGGTAAATTCTACATCATTTAATATTATTGAGCACCTCAGAAAGGCTACTGTCAGTATGTCAGTATTAGATGCTTTGCACCTCCAAGGGCAGAAAAGTTTACTGGAGGATGCTTTAGCTAAGTTGTCTATTTCTGACAACGCTAATCAAGGAGTTGCAAAAGTCGTGCTTGCAAATGATCTGAAGGTTAAGAATGAGCAAAGAGGTAAAGAGGTAAAGCCTCCTCCATTTTACTTAAGTCTGATTATTAGCGATAAAATTATTCATAACTGTATGGTAGACTCTGGTGGCAGTAGCTCCATTATGTCTAAAAGCTTAGCTGATAAGTTGGGTCTTGTTTATGAGCCTAACCCCCAGAAGGGCGTAGTTCAATTAGATGGGTCAGCTGTTAAAACTGTTGGTATTATCAAAAATTTGGCTCTTACTTTGCACGCATCCCTGAGTTTTTCTATTCATTAGGACATACATGTCATTAACTTGCCACCACACTTTTCCATTTGTCTCTCATGGGATTTTACAGCCAAGTTGGGAGGGTTTCTATCTTTAGATTGGTCTCATCTCTTCTTTAGAACAAGGTATGGTACGAAAGTGACCATAAAGTTTGAGCCTCTCGCCAAAGACCATATCGAACCATATTCACCAAATCCTATAAACGCTAACCTCTACGCCACCTCTGCACTGAAGGAGAAAACCATGACCTCAGACTACAGCACCCATATAGAAAATATGAATCTAGATGAATGGGCAGCTGAAGATCACGAGCTTGATCCATTTCAGCGCACATATGAGATAAGATTAGGAATCTATATAATTCGAGAACCTGATTTTGATATGCCCAATCTTTGTAAAGAGGAGGAATAGTTTGCAAAAAAGGGAAATGAGTTTTGGAAGCTTTACTTCGATGGTTCGAGAAGCAGTATTGGTGTTGGAGGTGGAGCTATGCTGATTTCACCAGAGGAAGATAAGTATTATTCAGCTTTTAGATTTTCTTTCTGCTATTCAAATAATACAGCTAAGTATGAAGTGTTGGTGCATGGCCTCGAATGGGCTCGCAAAAGAGGTATTAAATGCTTGCAAGTTTATGGTGATTCAGAACTAATCGTAAATCAGATCAGAAATTTAAATGTTGCCAAGAATGATTTGCTTAAGAAATATAAGCATCGTGTATGGGATTTGATGGAAGATTTTGATGCTTTTAATATTGTTTTGATTCCTAGAAACGAAAATAAGCATGTTGATAGGCTCGCTGCCATAGGAGCCTAGTTTAATATTCCCAATGAGATTCATAAAGTAGAGGCACGTCAATATGTAAAAATAGTGGTCAGACCTTCTATGCCTGACAATAATGTGAGCTAGCAGGTTTTTGACAGCGATGAGCAAATTGTAAATTTTTTAATTGTTGAAGCTGAGTTTGCAGATGGAAACCAGCAAAAATGGCAGCAGCAGTATGATGAATAGATTGTGCAGTTGAAGACTAACAAGTTTCCAAAAGGATTGGTGACCTTGGAATCTGTGTTCAATTTAGATGATCAAGCACGGAAAGACAAGTGCGGCCTGACCATTAAGGAAGAACATTATGCAGCCATTGAAATCTTCAAAGGAAAACTTCTTAAGCTGGGAAAGGTATGTAATAAAGAGGAACAACAAGCATTTATTCTGTTATGTCAGAAATTTAGTGATGTTTTTGCTTGGGAGTACAAGGATTTGAGAGGTTTTAACCCAGAACTAGCCCAACATACTATTGAATTAGAGCCTGGTGAAAAACCAGTAAGGTAGAAACAGAGACCTCTTAACCCCAAATTAGAACACCTTATGAAGGCTGAAGTGAATAAATTAGTTGAGAGTGGTATTATTTTTCCTATCAAACACACCTCTTGGGTGTCAAATTTAGTGCTAGTTAGGAAGAAAAGTGGGGAAATCAGATTGTGTGTTGATTTTTGAGATTTAAATAAAGCATTAAATTAAGATCATTACCCACTTCCTTCCATGGAGAAAATTCTGCAGGTGGTTTCTAGTTCTGACATATTTTCTTTGCTAGATGGTTACTCAGGTTATAACCAGATTCTGGTGAAGCAAGAAGATCAGTTCAAAATAGCATTTACAACTAAGTGGGGCACGATGGCCTACAAAAAGATGCCTTTCGGCTTGTCCAATGCTAGAGCAACGTTTCAGCAAGCAATGGATATGGCCTTTCATGGCCTTATGAACAAGTTCATTTTCGTATATTTAGATGATATTACTATTTTTTCTAGAAATGCTAATGAACATCTTGATCATTTAGAGCATATTTTTCAGAGATGCAGAGATTTTGGAGTGTCTCTCAACCCGAAGAAGTGTATTTTTTATGTACATGAAGGTAAACTCCTCAGACATATTGTTTCAAAGCAAGGTATTTCTATAGATCCTAAAAGAGTCTCTGCAATTTTGAATTACCATTACTAGCTCACAAGAAAGGCTTGCCAAGCTTTCTTGGAAGAATAAATTTCTTGAGGAGGTTCATATCGAACATTGTAGCTTTGTTGCAACCTCTCACTTCTATGCTTAAAAAGAATATTCCTTTCAGTTGGACCAAGGAAGGTAAGAGGAGATTTGAGCAAATAAAGGAAGCCCTTGCAGCTGCTCCTACTCTCATCAATCCAAATTTTGACAAAGACTTCATTATGTATGTCGTTGGAGGAGTAGATATTGTTTCACCTATGTTATGCCAGCAAAACGATGAAGGCTTGGAGCAGCCTGTAGCATTTTTCAGCCAGGTATTACATGATTATGAGGTGAAGTATTCTTTTGTCGAGAAGCATGTTTTTGTTGTTGTCAGAAGCCTTAAAAAATTCAGGCATATGTTGTCCAATAGCAAGATCCATTTGTTGGTGGCTCATTCAACTGTTAAATATTTCTTGCTTAACAAAGACATAAATGATAAGCGTGTTGGTTGGATTACCAAAGTAATGGAATTTGACATTGATATTAAGGTAACCAAGCTCGTTAGAGGCAAGGGTTTGTGTGAACAGATTGTTGGAAATGAAGACAACAACTTAAAAGAAGTTGTAAGTATGGATACAGTGCTAAATAATGATGTTGCAGGTGTTGTCCCAGCGTCTCCTGCTACTTGGTTGCAACAGATAATGCATTATTTGCAAACTGGTGAGTGCCTCGAAGGATTAGACAAAGCGAAAAGAAGGTATTACAGATTACAAGTCATTCCTTATGCAATTATTGATGGCATTCTTTATAGGAGAGATTTCCAAGGTATTTTATTGAGATGTATTCAACCTGATCAAGTTGACAAGCTTTTAGCAGAATTTCATGATGGACCTTCAAGAGGTCATTTTGCTGCAAGAACAATAGCCCTGAAAATTATGCGGGCTGGTTATTATTGGCCAGATTCGTTCAAAGATGCTATTTCTTGGGTCAGAAAATGTGAGAAATGTGCTTTATTTTCTAGAAAACAGAGGCTTGCAGCTTTGCCTCTGCATCTAATTCAAGTGGAACAACCCTTTGCTAAGTGGGGCTTAGATTTTATTAGTCCTATCAATCCACCTTCAAGCGTGGGTCATAAGTGGATACTTACTGCCACAGATTATTTTACCAAATGGACCTAAGTTTTTGCTTTGAAAGAAGCAAACGAGACTTTTGTACTTAAATTTTATCAGGATCTAGTCTCGAGATTTGGAATTCCAGATTCAATCATTTCTGACAATGGTTTGGCTTTTATTGGTTTGAGGATTTCTGATTAGTCAGTTAGAAATAATATTTATTTGAACATGTTTTCTAATTATTATCCGCAGGGCAATGGTCAGGCAGAATCCACAAATAAGAATCTGATTTGGATAATCAAGAAAACTGTAGAAGACAATCAAAGGACATGTCATGAAAAGCTTAAGTTAGCCCTTTGGGCTGACAGAATAACTCCTAAAAGGGATACTGGTTGTTCTCCCTTTGTTTTAACTTATGGCAAGGAAGCTAAGTTACCTGTTTCCATTGAGTTACTAACTTTAAGTTATGTTAAGGAACTGGAATTATTGAATGAGAAACCTCTTGAGGTGAGATTTGCACAGCTAGTAGAGTTGGAGGAAACTAGGACAGAAGCTCTAAGACAACTGGAGATACATCAAGCTCAGATGAAGAATTATTTTGATAAAAGAGAAAGACCATGTGACTTCATTGTTGGAGATCTAGTTTTCAAATGGAATGAATTTAAAAGCAAACCTGGACGACATTCCAAGTTTGATGCTATTTGGGATGGGCCTTATGTGATCACGGAGTGCAAGGAACACAACGCATTCTGACTTTCTAAGTTGACTAGAGAGGTGATGTCTATCCCAGTTAATGGGATCCACCTCAAGCATTTCCTCTAAGATAAGTTCTATCTTGTAAATAGGTAGAGTAGTAGTGCAAATAAGTGTGTTACGCACATTTCTTTCAGTAGTTTTCTTTCCCTAAGCGCTGTTGTGCATGTTCTGTTGGCCATCAGGGCCTATTAGTTTGCTTTCGGTTCAATTTCATTTTGTTTTGTTGTTGTTTGGAGTGTTGTTGTTCAAGTTATGAGTTTCACCAAGGGACAGATTTGACTGCGCGCCAAATGGAGTGTTTTTAAGGCAACTAATCTATGCTTAGAACGCAAGCATTTAGCGGAAATCGCCAAAATGTTACCAATTTTTCGCTATAGCTCAATTGGTGGAGCTGATTAAATACTGCTATATCTTAAAGTGAGAATATAGTTATTTTTGCTTATGCTTAAGTGTTGTTTGCACTTTATTCATTATTCATCAAGTGACAGTTATGCATTGAAATAAGGAAATTGAGTTTCGAGAAATTTCTTTTCAGTGTTTCACAATCAAATGGTTTACAGGATTGAGCATCAAACAACAAAGCATGACTGAATGCTTTCATTTATTTCATAAGGTGATTCATATTTACAACATTTCATTTGATTATAAGAACTCAAATGGTGATACATTCAAATGATGGTACAACATTGCATTATAAATGCATTTTCTTTTCAAAATGAAAAGCAGAAGAATGAAATTAAATATCCACACAAGTCATGGTTTTAGTCGTTCCATTCATGAAAATGACAAGTAACATAGGACATATCCATCATTGCCTAAGTCGATCTTCGGTTCATGCTTCGTAGCTTGCTCCATCCTGCTTCCACTCCTCAATGTGCCTACAAAAGAATAAGAAGGGTGTCAGTTAAGAGCTCGGGATATGAACTATACTACATGCCATATTAACAGAGATATATTTCAATCCTTGCAATGCATAGATCCAGCTAAAGAAAAGTGCAAAAACATGAGCTGAAAGAGATACATCAACATCATCATATATTGTTTTATGCTACCATCGTTTGTTTCTCTGTGTAGGTATAGGGAACATCACGAAGCTGATTATCATTTGAAGATCAAGCATGTGGAGAAAAATAGGCTCCCAAAAGGGTAGAGCTCCACATGCTACCCCTTATACATTACAAGTGGGCTGAGATAGACATTGCAATCATCATATTCATCAAGAAGAGAAATATAAAACTGAAGGAGTAAAATAGAGTTCATCCATCAATTTATTAAGCCGACTGTTCACTCATAATAGTCAAACATGTTATTGAAAGCTACAGGTGAACAGTGGGTTTAATCAGCTTAATCAATTCAACTAAGTACATCATTTTATGACTACAAATCTCAAATGTAGTTGTACGGTTTGTATTTTCTGCCTTGGGTTTTTTTGTGTATTATATTCCCAAATATTGCAACAGTGTTACATTTAGATGAGGATAATGAACAGGCATCCATAATGCCTCAATGAAGAGAAATGTTACAGATTTTCATTTTAGAAGAGAGCAAGTGCATGGAGCAGGTTTAAATAATAGGTTTTCATAAAAATGCATGAAGAGTGCCAAATAGAAGAGCATACTCTTAAAGGGTAGTCAAGCATGGAGACATGTGAAGGAGTTTCAGATTTCCATCGAAATAAGGTAACAAGGTCAATACAGTGACTGCTATATTTGATAAAGGAAAGTGAATGATTCAATAAAACAGCCAGCCTCGTTTTGGCTGAGAGTGAAATGTTGCTTCAAGTAAAGGAGACAATCAAAATGGGAGATTCATTCCATCATTCAAGTATATTTCAAGGAATTACAATTATCAGATAGAAAAATGTGAACAGGTTTTCAAGGATTTAAATACATAAAAGACATTTTCAGAACAGGTAGAATATGCATTGAACATGGTATGAGTGAAGGTTTGGAGTGCATCTCTGAAGAGTGTGACTGTGAGTGCATAAGAGACTACAGTAAACAACTGATCTACAAATTCAATTAAAAGGATTTATCTGTGCAAGGAGGGAACAACATTATAATGGAAATTGAAAATGTATACAAAAGAAACATGAAGAATACAGGATGCCCATGTGAGAAATTAAATCTAAGATACATTTTCAGAATCTCATATACCTGAGTTAGGGTTTTCAACAGTAATGTAAAGGAAATATGTGTTTTTCATAACATTATACACCCAGATGGGGTTTTGTCAGAAAATAAGATTTATACAGTGTTTCCATTATATAGAGTTTCCATGGACGAGCTGGAATACAATAGAAAATGCATCCAGATACACATATTCTTCAAAATTTAAAATACCCATATGGAGGAAATTGAGAATTTCAGAATGTCAAAAGAAATGCCATGTTGGGTCAGGCCGAGTTTTAATGAATAATCAAATATACAGATTTTTTTCTATTTTTCATATACCCACATGGGGTTTTCTACAAGAGGAGTCGAGACATATATTTTCCTTCATTTTCAGAGATACCCACTTTGGGGTTTTTCATAAACTGCAAAATTTCTTCATTTTTACAAGTACCCATGTAGGGTTTTTCACAAATCTAAATAAAGAATGGATATAATGCAATTTTTTATGAGTGAAATTCATGGGGAAGCATCTCAAGCTCGCGGCATGTCAAAATCCTCAATGCTTTAGTAAGCTTTGTCAGAAATGGAGAAATAACAGGAAGGAATAGAGAAGCATACATTTCATGACTGTTGAAGACAAGAAGCCACGACCAGAGCTCAACAGAATTTTCAAGAACTAAGACACAAGCTCTCATCATGGCGGCCAGAGCATTCACAAGGAACTCCAAGCTCAAAGCTCGAACTCCCTCAACAAACACAGAGATGACAAAATAGGCACAGGAAGTAAAAAAATGCATCAGAAACTGTGTTACAACCTCGACCACAAGACCAAAAAATGGCTCAGAAATGAAGCAAGAGAACTCGGAAGAGCTTGAAAAAGGCTTATCATGAAATTGCAGAGTAAGAGTCGACCCAATTGGAGGAGAAAATTTGAGGAATGGTGTGAAGTTCAAGCTGCAAGATGAGAACCCTAGCATCATGGCGGTGCATTCTTTTCTCAATAGAGTTTTCTTTCGAAGTGACCAAGTGAGAAATGATTCGATTTTGGGGCTTGAGTTGGTTTTGTCCCTTGCCCTAATTCAAATTTAGGTTGAGCATTATGAGTTAAGTTAGTTCCCTTTATGTTTCCTTTTGACAATACAATAGTGGAGAAATTCGAACTTAGGAGTTCCTTTTGCATTTTATGACCAATTTAAGTTAATACTTTTGGTGGCCAAATTCCATTCCTTAGGTCGAATGTTATGGGAGTTTTCCATATTTTTCTTTTTCCTAAGTCTCTCAGCTTGCCAATGAAATATCCTTATGGCTTTAGACTTTAGGTTTATGCCAATGAATCCTTAATAAAAGTGTGATGATATATATGCTTTAATTGATTTTGTAAGAAATCAATTAAAATAATTGGTGAGATTTTACTTATGGCTTAGGGCTTTTTATTTTTTCAATTGATTTTGAAGAAATCAATTAGGATATTGATGGAGTTTTTATTGTATTTTTATGATTTTTTGAGAAAAATCAAGATTTGTATTGGAGAAATAAGGTTGTGTAATTTTGCAAAAGATTTTAAAAAATTTGTAATTGCAAAAATAGGTCAGATTGTGAGAAGATAAGATCTGCAACTATGTAAAGCAAGGTTAAAGCAGATGGTTTTTATCTCTTTACTATTTTTAGTAGATTGGGGTTGAGTTTTTTTTTCTTGGGTCAGATTTGAGATTCCTCTTGGAGAGATAAGTTGTTTTATTCGCTTTAAAAGCATATTTAATCTATTTTTAGGGGTTAAATAGTATGAACATGGAAACAGTGAGTTTTTTCTACTTTTGTGCAGACTTTTGGGGCAGTTTTGATACCTTTTCCTTGAGATTTCTTGTTGAGCTCGGATTAGGGATTTTGGAGAGATTTATCTTGAAGAGAACTTAGCTTTCTTCTTCTTCTCAGTTCAGATTCTAGTTTCTTGCTCTTACACATTTTTGAGCTTGTAAACTTCTTTGTACTCAAGTTTTGAGAGTTTCACTCCTTCATCTAATAAAAAGCAGCATTCCTATCTCCAATTTATGTCCCAACTTGTAGTTTAGTATGATGTTTATATTGTGATTCTATTTATAGATCCTCTTTATGTCCTATTATTGCAAATCATCGATGCAGAAAGTTCATTTGTTGTAGGTTTCATGCTGTGTTTAAATCTAAACCTTCACGCAAATCAATTTTACACTATTGTTCATGAGAGATTGTGAATTCATTGTTGTTTTTCTGAAGATTATTTGTGGGTGAAATATCAAAGTCATTATTAAGTTTGAGGATCATTTTAAGTCGTAGGTTTTAATTTCAGCTATTCTCTATCCCTTTTCCAAGAAGATCATTTAGAATAGGATTCATCTTTCAGAGAACCAGCTCACTCTGGAGATTCCCTTTTCACATAGATCACCCACATCTGAAAAGAGTTTCCATGTTTCAATAGATAGTCTGATTTTTGTAAATCTGACAAAGGGTGCATATCTGATTGATAACAATATTCAATATCAGTTTCTTCAATTATTGATATGTATTTTTTGAGTTGTGATGTAGATTCATCTGATGCTACTGAGGACATCGAGTAATTTACAAGGGGAGAATTTTTATGTAAATTTTTACCCAAGAGAAGAGAAAACTATGAAATTACCCTTTAGAATTTAAAGGGAGATAGAAAATAAAGGATATTATGATCCTTTGGTTAAAAGAGAGATTAATAAAGAATGGGTATAAACACTCTTTAAAAAGAGGAAGAATAATTATTTATTTAAATAATTATTAAAAAGAAACCTTTATGAAAGGGTGTGATGGTTTAGAAACTAACCCTTAAATCTTATATAAAGCATTTATGTGAGACTTGGAAAGGGGCATGGAGAACATTCAAGGAGAGAAGAGAAAATGAAAAGATAAATTAAGAGGGAACAAAAGGAGTGAAGGTTAGGATCATTGGTTGGCATTGGGGCATTTGGAGAAGGGGTGTCATAAGGGAAGTAAGTAAGCATGAATGAATCAATTAGAACCTAAAAACACTAATAACTCAAAAAATAAAGATAATTCAAACCCATACTCAATGAAACTCATTTGAAAAGAATTCAAAATAATGTAATCTAAGAAATTGAAGATAAATAAAAGAAATTAAATCACTAGGAAGTGCAAACCTTCAATCTCATTATGGATTTATGTATAATTGTGATGTGGGCTATTGAATTGAATGCATAATCCATGTTGCAAAAGCTTGATATGAGAGGATTTGATTCATAAAATAGGATCTAAAATGCTTAAGAAATGACATAAAAATTCTAGAGAGTGTCTATGATTATAAGGATTATGAGTGATTTTCATGTTGATGAAAGCTTGTTTTATAGATTTTGGAAATTTTGATAGATGGTCAAGATTTATTTTGAAGATCAATGGATGAGAGGAAATCAAGGAGGTGAGTGTAACGCCCCCCCCCAAGGAATCCCAGAGGACAACATTAAACAAGGTCAATTTAATGGAAAAATAAAAAATAAAAATAAATAACTATAGAATGCATAACATAATATAATAATCTAGTCCTAGGTCCTCTAAGGTTCCTTGACTGAGCTACTCACAAAACAAGATTTCTAGAAACATTTCATCAATGATAAAGATGACATGATCGATTTAACATGTAAGGTTCATTTTAAAGCACCAAATTAAGTGATCTTATATTACTCACTTCCATGATGTAACAACTAATACTTAAGATTTAAAGATCATTTTCTAGCTAACATGTGAATGATGCATTACTTTACAGTACTCTCTCTTTACAAGAAGGAATCATCAATAATTGTTACATCATTGCAATAATTACAACATTGCTCCCTCTAGTACATGTAGGAAGATTACATCATATTACATTAAGAGATACAAATGAAAATACAATCTAATATACAAATACATGATAGGATAACTTCACAACTTGAATGGGAACTAGAGTCCACAGTACAAACATCAATCTACATGCACACAGACATGTAGCAAGAATACCCAATAGAGGAAAAGCACCAACCTCCCGACTATGTGGAACCCTGAGGTGCACCCCCCATGTTAGGAGATAACACAAGGTCCCACATTCAAGACAGTCAGGTAAGCAACAGGCTAACATAAGCAAAAGGGTTATACATAACACCACAACAACACTACTAACAACACCAATACTTTCAACACTTACATCACTTCCAAAGGCACTCACACATCAAAGAGAAAAATAAAACTAGGGAGTACTAGACTACAATAGGGAGGAGTTTCATCGCATGGTCCTAGAATGGCTTGTCCTAGTAGTCTCTCACTAGAAACTGACCCCCATCTATGGTTGTCCTAGTAAACCTCTCACTAGGTCCAAGCCCCATAGGGTAACACATGCAGAACTAACTTTCCTTTCATGAGGATAAGGAAGTTGATCTTGCCAACTAGGACTTCGCAACCCATCCTTAGCCTATATGAGCACTACAGGAAATGGGTGAGGCATCCATTATCTTGATTAATGTGAATTCTACCCATCCCCCTAACTCATTATTAAGGTTATCACTAGATTAAGAAACCCTCCAATGGGTTGTCTTGGACACTACTTTTGGTTTCAACCCCCATTGAGAGCCACTCCCCCTACTTGTAACTAGAAAACCCTTCAATAGAATAACAATACAACATCTCATAAATCCATACATAGATAGGAGGCAACACCCTTAGGGATTGTGTTTGTACAATACACATGACCATCAACATAGCCAACCACTTCCAAGGTTAAACAACCCTAAGGACCATGCATACAATTATACCCCCTCCTAGGCCTCTAGAAACCAACATACTAAGCACACTTCCCAATGCCAAAGAACCTTAAACATACACTACACAGATGACATCCACCTTACAATTACATAATCACTTAGCCCAAAAGACAAGACACACATTGTTTAATACAAACTATTAGTCATAGCAATTTAATAATTTAAATTTTTTATTACACATATTTACATTGTTATTATCTAATCTACAAATCATTCAATTTTCTATATTTGAATAAATGAATTCACTTAATTTTATACATAATTAAATATTCATTTTAATAATAACTACCCGATTATAATCTTTTATTTAAATAACATTTTATTTATTCATATAAGAAAAATCATTCTTCACTATTAACCAGAATATAATATAATATATATACATATATATGCATACATATGCATACATACATATATATATATATATATTATATAATAATAATGAAATCATATTATATTTAATTCCAATCAATATACATATATGTTATTGATAAAAATAAATCATAGTAAACATTATCAACTTTAAATTGCAATACAAAAAATGTTGCAGAGGCAGCGACGACACAAATATTAGGGAAAAATGCTTTACAAGAAAGAAAAAAAAATAAAGGAACGTTGATAAAAATCCAAGGATAAGATTGAAACAAGCTAATAATATTTGCGTGAGGGAAAAAGATCAAGAAGCAGTTATAAATGATGAAGAACTAGTGTGAGGCGGCGACCTTAGGAGCTCTCTAGGGTATGGAACGCCAAGAAGCAAGATATGCTTAGAAAAAAAATGGTGTGCTTTAAGGATATGGAGTTTTTCCATAGAAAGGTGGCATTTCAGTGGTTTACCAAGGGACAAAGTCACAGCACTAATATTTGAACGGCTCTGAAACAACAATCTTTTATACATGCTAATATTGCTCAATTTTAATGAGGATGCATAAAGCACAAACTAAGGAGGTGCATGGCCTGGAACATAGAAAATTGGAGAAGGAAAGAAAATCGTGTCTATGCAATTGAGGGATATTCAAAGGCTCATATGAAGATGAGATGAGGGTTGTATAAAAAATTGTTGGAAGATTGGAAGGATCATGCAAGGTGATCGATAGATTGCCAAGAGGGTTGCGTGATGTTTGAGCATATAGTCCAAGTGAAAAATAATCCAATATGGTGGTCGAGAACACAGAACAAGGTTTTTAACATAAAAATGCATTGACAAAAGCAATCTGAACATTTTGTTTAGGATAGAGGTTCTATCATTATCGCTTCTGATATATATATATTAAATTACTTAAGGCATTCGAATACATTTATCAATTATTTTTATTCTGCAATAAATAAATAAATTTCTCATTTCCCGGTAGAATAGAATAATCAAACATTCATTTTCAAAAGGTAGATGGAGAGAAATCCATTGCATTAATCAAACACTCAGAAGAGAAAATGTAAATAAAGAGAAAAAAATAAAAATCCAACCTAGATCCAATGCTTGGCAAGGACGGGAATTTGATGTCGAGCTCAAACTTTCACTGCAAATTTCAACTTCTCCAATTTCACAATCCAAATTTCCAAAAAAACACAATTCCCAGCCAAAATCAACAATATAAGAAAAAATTTACAGACAATTTTGTCCCCTCAATAGAACCAAATGAATTCCCCCCAAAACCAAAATGTTTACAGGAAAAAGAAGGATGTCCGTTGTATGGGAAATCCCAACCAACTTCAAAACGAATTAAAGTTAATTTTAATTTATTAAATCAATGGTTCAAACAATTAAAAGCATCTTGTTTAAAACTATAATTTGGGTAAATATAATTGATACCCAATTTCACACAAATGGTAAAACCATTTACCCACATTTACTCACACATAATAATTAATTAAATAGCTCAACTTTATAATATTCTATTTATTTACCATATTATTATTATTTGCTAATTATAACATTACACTATAAATTTATTTTATTATTAACTATGATTATATATGTATTTATCAAAGTATACCCTTTTACTAGCAATTGATTTTAATTCATAAGATAACCAAAGGAATTTTATGAGGAAATTTAAATTAAATAAAAATCAAATGCCAATTAATTACCTGACCACTATCTAGGGTCGAAATAGAAACCTTAAGCAACACTAACTGACCAAACTAACATACTGACAATACTGATAGGGTGCCAAACTGGATACTCATCCTCTTCGAGGATGATGGCTAGGGTATGGGATCAAGTGTTATCTTTGATCAACTAATAGATTGGGTTCAAGGCACGCTCAGACCTACCAATTATGGAGGAGTCGATGCTTGGTACCTACAACCTACAGCACACAAAACAAGACTCATGCATATACATGTAAACAAACACACTGTGAAAGGGAATCACAGCGTCGCAAGGTATTCACGAGTGAGTGATGCGACACTATCCCTTTCACTCAATCACCTCAGTAAGAACAACACCTAGAAATCGAATCAACTCATATAACAATTGGCCATATAGTAATTAGGACAAGAATAATCACATGATAATCACATAGCAATCATGATAAGATAATCACATAGTGCTCATGATAGGGTTAGTCCTAATAATCAAAATAGATCTTCATAGTGGCCTGAATAAAACCATATGCTAATCATAACATGTGCATAAAACCTCAAGTATCTAAAACTGTCATCAATGGCATCATCATAACAATAAGTCTAACATAATATAATGTATCATAATGTCTCATCATAAAATAGATCAACTATCAATCTATCAGGGAAAAATTATGAGAGGTGCTACATCCTCCCCCTCTAGGATTAGGCTTACTCTTGGAAGCCTGCAAACAAGAAAGGGTACAACTCCCGCATCCAAGATGCATCCTCCCAAGTGGAAAAAGACTCATCATTAGGATCCCACTGGATCCTCACCTACTCAATTTATCGACCCCTAAGGGTGAGTCTCTTGTGCTACAGAATGCACACAAGCTCTAGAGCTAGTTGCATGTCCTCTACCTGTAAGACATTCTAATCAAGAACATGTGAAATATCTGGATAGTATGGTGGTGTGTGGTGAACCAAAGCTTGCTTACACAACCTTCTAGAGACCTTTTCACTATCTCCTTCCTAGAACCTAACTCCAATGGTTCTTGTTGAGCTTGGGTGATTAACCAAGCCCTGCTCCAACTCTTCTCAAAGAGTTTTCTACTTGTGCTTAGCTTAGGAAGACCAACACCATTTGAAATTGCATTCTTCTTCACAACACCTAGAAGGATCTAAGTGCTAGCATCATCATCTGACTTGAACTCTTTGTAGGGGAGCTAAGGGTACTGTCCTCATGCTTCTTACATCCAAATAGATCCATCTTACTTGGTGTTCACTCTTCAAACTACCCGTTTCCAAGATTTTCCTTTAGTGAGGCCTTATTTCTAGTAGCCCTTACCAGTCAGTTTTCTGCCTTTTTCTCTGAAACTTGCCAAACAACCTGTCAAACAATCTTCAGTTCCAGACACCCTTTTTGGAGCTTTAAATCTTTCATCAAGTTTTAGACCCCTGTCTGTACCGTATGGTGGATTCCTACAATCAAGGAGGTTTAGGGCTAATAGGCCTAACACTTAGGGTTTTAACACTTTCTCCTTCAAATCTATCTCAAATGAATTGATTGAGGTTTCAATCCTTCTAACATGCTTGGCTATGACAAAATCCCACCTGGAACCGTACTATGGCCGTACTGTACTCCTTCCCCTGCCTAAGTTCTTCTAATTTTCATTCCCAAACCACTAACCGGGCAGTCCTAGCTCGCCTAGGGTTTGAGATTACAATTACTTGCTTGGCTCTTTGGGTTTCCTACTCCTAAGTATTTACAATTGGTTGGCTCCCCTTCCATATTCACCTAATCTCAGGAAAATTTCACGGTCAGTGTTTATGGGGGAGCCATTCTAAGTCTAACTGCTCAAAACAAAGAAAATAAACCCTCTACAATCTAGTTTAGGAATTCAAAGCAATAGAACTACTCTAAGAAACCTGAATGCAGAATGAAAGTTATTCACAACTATCCTATGAACACCAATATGATGCAAAAACAGTAAATTTAATGCCTTTGATATCACTGTCACCTCCAAACACAAGGGATTTTCAGAAAAACGGAGTTCTTCCTCTATTCCCAAAGCCGAAACTTGATAACAACAACTGCTAAACTACTTCTCTACGAGCCATACATTTACATAGATTCCTTTTCCATCATTGAAGGGATATGGATCGATCCCATGTTCCTAAATTTCAGGGAATCCAACCCCACTAAGTTGCATGCAATCACTCAAAATGTTGCCATGCAATTTTACAATATTCTTGCAACTTACCATCATGTCATGATCCTAGATCTTAGGACCTCTAACACCTTGTTTTCGAACCAACAACCCCTTAACTGTCCCTTGGCATCTTTTTAACAATGACCATGTGTTTAGAACACATTTAACACTTACATTCTAACATAAGTTGTCCCAAGCTAAAAACAACATTTAACAACAAAGATAACTAAGATGACATTAATCCTAATGATTAACTCACCACACTCAAACAAGACCTCCTAAGGTCCAAATCAAACACATTAACACCCTGATTTGGCTAAGACCAGGTACAAGCCAAAACTTATGACAAACCAAAATGGAGTTAAGCCAAGGTGCTCCTACACCATCCTCCCCAAAACAGAAAATTTCAATCCACCCTTGGATTGAGCAAGTTGAGATCAATTCCCAACTTCTTGAACTCTGCCTCCTTGATCCACACTACATCAGCTTTAGGTTGTCCATGTCTTTGGATCAGATGTTCTTTGTACTCCTTGGTTCTAGTGCTCTTATAGACCCTGGTATCCAATATTTTATCAGCTTGTTTGACTGTGACAGTAGGCAATTTAAGTTCTTCTACATCTTGACTAACTTCATGGATGGTCTGATCCATGTTTAGTGGTGGTCCTCTGTAGTGAACTAGATATGCAATGTTAAAAATAGGGGACAGTCCACTGTCATCTGGTAATTGCACCTTGAAAGCATTACTTCCATACTTCTCCAAGATAGGACAGGGACCTATCCTCTTCATTTGCAACTTATGAGGAACTCCTTTCTGCAGTCTAGACTTGTTCAAATGCACCATTACTA
>VDFB02281492.1:224253795-224332496 GCA_007258455.2 Sequoia sempervirens | reverse complement strand
AAACTCTTTCTTTGAATAGGTTCATTATCTTCATTCAATAGGGCTCTCCTAGTCACTAAGACTTCTCCTCTTTCTGCTTCTTCAAAATGTGATGACTTTGCATCTTCCTCATTCACATTTTCCACCCTTGCATTGGTTTTGGTCCTTCTATTGGTTCTCTCCTAATTATGAGGGAAACCATAAGCTCGATGTCCCTCTTCTCCACATTGGAAATAGGTTTCATAAAAACTTCCTCTTCCAAATCCTCTATCAAATCTTCCTCTCCTAAAATTTTTCTCTCAAGGGATTATCAAAATTATCATTTTTTTTATTTTTGTTGCTATCGTGGTCTTCATTTTTCTGATTTTTATGATTATTTTCTTTTCCACCATAATATATTCCTCTAGTTCTTCCACCACAATGATGCAATACAAGGTGGAGAAACTCACTATACAACACCAAATAACTTGACTCAAACAATGAAATCAACCTTTGATCACAAAATCACCCAACTTCCCTTAAAGCACCTCTAAGGCTTCTAGCCCTAAAAACACAACAATTGGACTTATCTTTTGGAGAAGGTCATACAATAGCCAACCAAACCTCAAATTTTATTTTTTACAGATACCAAAATATTTCCCTAAAGGATCTCAATAGGTTTCTTTTTACCAACATGGTGAAACAACAAACTGCCCCTACAAAAGGCTACTCAATTAGCCCAATTTAACAAAGGAGGTCCCTCCTATTCACCTGTTCTTCACACAAACTCATCAGTCGTTAGTCATGTCTCAAAACATCAAATTATACAAATTTTTTTCAATTTCAAGGCTTCCTCAATGCTAATCTATGAAACCCTCCATTTACATGCAATACACTAGGGTTTTATTGAATATCATATAACCTGGGCTCCTCAAACCAAAACAATGCATCAAACACGTTTCATTTGCTCTACACAGACTTAAGAATCCATCACAAGACCAATCCCACCAATAGTTTTCCAAAAACCTACTTTGGTTCCTTCATTTCATCATGAAAACATGCAATTACACCCTAGGGTAACATCCCACAACCTTCAATTCACTTCATCATCACTCTAAAACATATAAATACCTATTCTACCATCATATTATGCCATTCCATTGAGACACAGATTAAGAAAGTAGATGGAATAGAAAATTACATGATTAAAATCTCAGACAGAGCCTCACTGGTTTTTACCAGGCAGTCACTGAAAACTTAGGAGATCTTCCTCTAAAATTATTGTTAAACCCTCAAAATGAATTCAAATGAATGTTAAAAAATAATTCAACAAGATAACAGGAGTTTGAAACCATAAGAGAGTCTGTACGGGTTGTTCAATGCAAAGAAGATCAAAATATAGTGAAATCTGTTAAGAAACGTTTGAAACTTTATTGGAATTCTTCTCAAAATGATTGAACAACCTCTGTTCAAGCCTTCTTAGGCCCTTAAATACATTTTCCATCCAAGTTATAACTTCCCAATGCCCATACCTACCTTTTAAACAACCATGACTTTTCATATTCTCCTAAAATTGCAATTTGACAACATTTCTTGTTATTAACAACATTACATGTTTTGAGCAATTTTTCATATTTGAACTACAATGGCTCCCAAACACCTAAATACATAAAAAAATGGTCTTTGAGACCTTATTTAGCATAAAAAAGACTCTAACATCCCCAAGACCCCATTACTCACTCCTAGTTACATTTTGTTGCATGTCACCAATTCAAACTTTGCATTATGGTTGTAGGTTCCCCTGCACCAAACAACCTCTTCCTCTTTTCTTATTTTCAAAATTTTTGTTTAATCTTTCTTCAAACTTTAGTGCAAATTGATAGGAATATTCTATGGTGTGCATTATTACCAATGTCGATTCTTCTTGTATGCTAGGCTTCAACCCATTGATTTAGTGAACTACTTTCTCCTTATTTTCTTCAGCATGTCTAGTTCTAATTAAGACTTTATGGAATTCTTCAGTATACTCTTTCATAGTTTTTTTCCCTATCTCAAACTCTGCATTTTCTTGAGAAACTCAAGTTCATAATCTACAAGAATGAATTACCTCTTCATCTTTTCCACCATTCTATCCCATCTAGAAATTTTATATTTTCCTTTCCTTCTTTCAAGCTAGATTTCTTTCCACCAAATGCTAGCATTCCCCTTTATCTTTGTCTTAATTTTCACATTGTCAGGGTCTTCAATATCATCAAACTCTAAGAATTCCTCCATGTAATTTATCCAATCTATTAGCTCTTTTGAATTTAAGCTTCCATTAAATGTTGAGACTTGACTGACTAGATGTGTAAGAAGATTCATCTTCTTCTTCACTCCCAAGTTCTCTCCTTCCATGTTCAACTATTTTTCTTAGCTCTTCTTGCAATGTCTCTACCTCCCTTCTAAGGGCTCTGAATTCAACTTCATTGGGAGGGTTTCTACCTCCACCTCTACCCCTACCTCATGGGGTTACTCATGGAGGCATTTTTTCTCAACACCCACAACTCAGATTCTTGGTGCAAATTGCCTCACTTCAATGGTTTGTTCACACACTCAGGATAAATAGCTCTGATACCATCAATGCAACGTCTCACAAAATATTTCAACATCAACAACAAAAATAATGTAAAAATTTGCAACAACATATTTGATATTCTCTATTCAACTTGCAAAAATATTTCACAACTTCCATGAAATTTGATTACATCATTTTTTGCAACCATACAGGCTAAAAAAAGCCGTAATAAAATAGATTTGAATTTTCTATGTGACAAAAAACAACATCAAAGACAAGCTACACATTATTCTTCTTCAAATCATATTCTTGCACTGTGAAACTAGCTCTTTAATTTGTATTTTTCAATGATCAACACTACTGATCTTCAACCATGTATATCATAATCTATTTACTACTAGAATACACCTTCAAAACCTGCAACAAAAATGTCTTCTCCCTTCTCTCCAAGAAAATCCATTCCTCTCTTCTCTCCTCCCCAAAAATATGGAATAATGATCATCTTGAAATTTTCAAGTCACCTTAAATAATGCATCCACTACCTCCTTTTCCTATAACTCCCATCTCCCATGCCCAACCTAGAAAATTTCCTTGAAAAAGCATAGAAGAAAATATTAAATTCTCAAAAAATTCATAATCAAAACCACTCCCAAGAAATTGCCAAGAATAAGTGACAACTTGGATTCCCACTCCTAGAAAATAGGTCCCAACTTGGAAAAAGAAACAATCAACTCAATATGGGCACCCAAATTTTCCATGCTACAGTTGAGGATCTTTTAATGAGTTGTCTTAACTTGTAACTCCCCAAAAATCCATGCCCAAATTGCCTTTATGAATTTCACATTTCAAATTTACCCCCTAGACTATCTCCCACATTAAAATTTGTAACATTTAAACAAAGGCCATTATTTAATATAATATTTTGGCCTAATATTGCAATTTATTTCTCCAAATACATAATTATCAAACCTTAGGAAAAAAAATTAAAATACTCTCTTTTTGGTTGATGAGGATTTCCATTGACCGTGGATGCTCCCACATCAAAAGGCCTTGAAGGATAGTCTAAGGGTCTACAACTATATAAATTTTATAGAACTTCTTAAGAAAGACTATAAGTTTTATTTGATAGATTAATTGAAGAGATTTCAAACTTGAATTGGTAAGTGGTGAAGAAAATTATAAATAATGGGAACTCAAGGAGGACTAGTTGTATTACAAGAACTTTACATAGTTTTGATGGCTCAATGAGTTACTTGAACAAAGGAAATTGAACCAAAGAGAAGGAATTTTTTTATTTTTAATAAAAATCACAAAGGGATTAAATAAAGTACATAAATTATTGGTTTTGTTATAATGGGAAGCATAAAAAATGGTTTTATTCATTTTCTATATGGAGTATTAATTTGAAGATCAAAATAATTGAAAATACATGAGATGGATTGAAAAACTATTCATAGGAAAAGAGCCTAATTACTTGGTGAATAAGAGAAGGGGGTTGCAACTAATTAATTCAAGGAGAAGAAAATCTTTTAAATTTACTAGAAAATATTAGCAAGGACTTGATAATTGATCCAATGGGGATTGTTTAGGCACTTGTTATGGAAGCTTAGTATAGGATGGAGAGTAGCACTAAGACCTATTCTAAAATATTTTTTTATTATCTATAAAAGCATTTTTTTGTTTCTCATAAAACCCATAATAAGAATTGAAAGTGGTGAAGATAAGATATAGGTATTTTCTAATTCAAATGATGTTGAACTCATCTTTTTTATGAAGACCAATAGGGTGCTATATTATTGAAGATGTTCATATTGGAACTCTTAAAAAGAATTTTATTTTCTTTGGGTTAGCCATAGGCTAAATTTTATTTTTAGAAAGTGTTCCTATCAAGTTTATTATTTATATTTGACTTATGTTTTAGGCTTAGATGAAAAAAATTAGTTTCCTTGCCTTTAGAAATCTATTTATAAGTAATAAATTAACTTTATAAGGTTTGAAAAGAATTTTGAAATCCTCTACTATGACTAAATAAAGTTTAATTTTTTATTTTCTACCTTTTGTTATTAGTTTTATAGTCATGAGTGTACATTCTCATTCTTTTACTATTACACTCTAAATTATTGGATGGACCCAAAATATGTTTCATAACACTAGTTTCTCATTGCTTGTGAGATGTTTCTTGTGGTCAACTTGAATACAATAGTGTAAGTACAATTGGAAATTATTATTACATAATTAGTAAAATATGTTTAACTTTAGTTTATACCTAGAATGGGTGATTATATATTATATCTCTCATAGTTCTCTTTCCTTAGATTATGGCTCCTTATTTTGTGTTGGTTGTGAGTTTCAAGTCAAGAAAAGAATGATTATGGTTGGGTTTTTATACCCATGAAGTTCTCTTCAAGGATGATACTTCCAAAGCTCATTTTAAACCCCCCCTTGTTGATGAGTGTTTTTGCACACATTCTCAACACAGGCAATGCATAGACGCACTGCCTCTCTTCAAAGGAGACTTCCAACAAAAATTTGATGAAAATCACCCCAAGGTCTCTCGGGTGTTAGGTCATGACTTGCATGAAACTCCTCAGTTGATGTTTGATGTGATTTTGCTGGTAATCACAAGGTGAACATACATAGCTGGATGTGAAGTGGGTCTTAAAATCTTGAAGTTTCTAAGATAGGAGTTAAGGTGCACTTTGTTGTAGGTTCGAACAACAATCTGAAACTTCAATGTTTTCCTTAAGTTTTGGCTTTACAATGTGCAATGAACCTTAGCACAGGTCATTTCTAAAAAAAAGAAAAAAGAGTAGGGAAGAGGGAAGGTTCTTGGATTTGCAACTAGCTATGAACAATGATCATGGAGGTTTTGCTATGGATAGCTTCCTTCAAACAGGATTCCACTTAACCAAGAAACCTACAGTATCATGAAATCTCTACTATCTTCCAAGGTCTGCAGATATTTTATCATTCATCCACCACATACATGCATGAATAAAGATAAAATTTTAAAAGCAGCTTCAAGTTTCAACCCAGACTAACTTTACAAGACCATTTACCAGTAGCAAATGGAAAAAAGTGTGGACTGGAAGACATCGACACAGTAGAAATTTCTACAATCATAGAACAACATCTAACAAATCTATCTAAGCAATTAAAAATAACTAGAACAGCAGTATAGATCTAACTAAAGTATCTAACAATGGGAGATTGAATCATGAAACATGTGGAGAACTCAGAAAATGCAACAAGTCAATGTATTTTCATTAGAAATTTCTGCAGCATGTCATTACAACAACTCAACTCTCTTAAAATGAGAGGAGACCTCTCCATTTATAGTGTCCAAAAAGTAGAACGAATGGCCAAGATTTAATCTCATTGTGTGGCCAAGATTCATTACAAATTAGGGTTCTACCTACCCCCCAATCTATTACAATTTAAAATACAACTTTGTCTTTATCCCTATTTTGTCCTCTAGTGACAACACTATAGCATTTTGTCCTTTTGCTGATTTCCCTTTTGTTGTAGCTATTCCTTTAGAAGCTCTTCACTAATAATAGGGTTGCCTTCCTGCTTCTTCAAAGCTGCATACTCCATGAACTTCAAAATTACTAGTTGGAGTTTGTCAACCTCCAAAATCTCAGATCATAGCAATTGATAACTCCATTCCTTGGAGTTGTCCTCAAGCCTTTTACAGTCTTCATCATACTTGGCAGTGTGGTCTCTAAACAGTTCTGACTGGGCGAAGGCACAGGCAGAAAAACTCATGAAATTTGTGGTTATCTTCATTGACATCCTGTCCTCCATCCCCTTTTGAAAGTGGGGCTTTATTTTCTTTGGATCTATTTGCACCGCGGGAATGTTATAGCCTATCATTAGCTTTAAATATCAGACACAATTTGCTTTGACCTCCTTGTCCGGGTCCACTTTATCAATCACTTGCTCCAATCTTTCTTTTTGGTTCTCAAAGTCTCGCTTCCATACATCCATTAGCCAATGATCGTCCTTCTTAAATGCAAGCTCCTTTTCCCATGTTGTGCTTGGCAGCTTGAGAATAGCCTCGATCTTTGGGTAGGTGGATTTATACGTCATAGGGAAGTTGGTGCAAATTTTCTTCATGCTTTCAGAGACTGCTGTAAGTCCAGGAACTTGTTGGATGTTCAAATAGCCTGGCTGATACCCATATTTCTGACGTATAGAACCTGTCGGAACCAATTTTTTGTAGTTTTGTCCAGTTCTTTCTCTTTTCCAGCTTGTCAATTTTCTCTTTGGACAGCAGTTGGGGTGGAGCCATGGATGTGGTGGGCATTTCTTCTGTTGAGGACCATTTTTGAATGTATGCCATCAGGTCAGCTACTTGTGCCTTTAGCTCCTCTTTTGAAACTTTATCTTGCTATATCAAATGCACCACTGTGGCAAAAAACTCTTCGAGGTGCTCCACTTTCTGCTCTCTAGTAGCTGTCCCCAAATCAATGGTGGAGATATTATAGCTCACCCCTTCTTTTCCTACCACCGGCGTTACTACTTGCACAGTTCAGGATCCAGAAGTGTCCATCGTTACCTTAGATCTTATTTTGGGCTTCTTCTCTTTCTTTGTAGTGATATGTGCCCGGGCTAAGATAGCCTCCAATCTTTCTCATAGATCCTTTGAGGTAGGAGTTTTCTTCTCAAGTTTCCTTTCCAACCATTCGGGCATAGCAGATTCTCCCTTAGGTGATTCACGATCACCCTCGCCCTCCTTTGTTTGAATCTCCATTTCTTTATCTTTGAGAGCCTTTTCTTCCATTATAGTGTCTTCTCCATCTTCCTCATCGGAGTCTTGGATGAACACAAGGCGTTTGATGGGAAGCTTAGTAGGCAATCACTCCTGAAGACCTTCTTTCTTAGTCTCCATTCCTTCCCTTTCTTCATCTTGTTCATCCCTATGCACATGCTCCTCAAGCTGTTCAATTTTGAGGCCTCTGTTAGCTTGAATCACACCTTCAGGTTTTCCCTCTTCTACTTTATCTTCTTCTTTATGAGGCGGTGACACATCCTCCTGCTGCTCCCCTGTAGGGAGTTCCACATTTTCCATTGCCTTGCCATCCTTTTTCCCTTCTTCTCTGAGAGGTGACCTTTCTACCTCTTCCCCGATATCTTTCAATTGCTGAGCCATTTCCCCCTTGAAATCACCATCAAATGTTTGTACAATAATTTTTCCACCTACATCCTCCTCTTCATCCCCACTCTTAGAAGATCCTGTTTCTTCTTCTTCACGGACCACCCTGTCAATTCGCCAGTGTTCATACTCCGAGTGTTCATGATACTCATCAGCCTCTTCCTCCATTGCTTTTGAAGTTTCCATCTCCTGCTTCTCCCATTCTTCGGAGATTAGCATTGTGGCTTCCATTGTTGGTTGTCCCATTAGAGGTTTCGAGGGTAGAGCACTGGCGAGGACTTACACCAAGGCAGCTTGGATGGTGGGATCAAGGAATATTTGGGAAATCTCAAAAGGGACATTTTGCATGTGTTGCGAGAAAGCCTCTGGCAATGCGAGTGTGGGCATTAGCGTTGTCACTACTTCCAATGGAAGCGATGTAGTGGGTGACATGGAGGCGGAGGAAAGTGGAGAAGTTGTGGCAAAGGAGGAGTCAACCAATATCATGGGTCCAATTGGTGGAGAGGAGGTGAGATGGACAGAGATGTCCACCGCGGGTGGGGATGTGGAAATCATGGCTTGGGAAAGGGATGGAAGATTGGCGGAAACAGGGAGAGCTAGAGGAGATTTTTTTTTATATGCTTTCCCCTCTTCACCCTCGTGAAGGGGATCCTCCTGAATTGTTGGTTGTCCCGCAATGCTTCCCGTCCATTTGTGCCTCTTCGAGGGTGAACCTTCTGAATCTTTTCTTGAATAAACCTTTGGATCTGGCGACTGCTCCACCTCAGTCCCTTTCCTCTTCTTTGATCTTGTGATCAAAGGAGATTTGGATGTCCCTCATGTTGAGGTTGTATCAGCAACATCTTCTGTAGCACTGGGCTCACTCTTGAGCCCCTCATATGTCAGGACAACCCCTTGTTGCTTCAATTGGACTACTTGTCTATTAACCAATTCTTTGGTATGAGCCACAATTGGCTTGGTTATAATATCGAGGTCATCGACTCTTTCTCATCCCAATCTATTGCTGGCAGCGGCAAGTTAGTGATTGTGTTGTACCTAGGGTCCATGATGGTGCTTTCATCTTCTTCGACTTGATCAGGTACATGAAATAATTGTACTCTTTTTACAAAGTACGCAGTCATTTGCATGTAATGCCTTGCACGCACTTCCCTGTCATCCTAGAAATTTGCCCAAAAATCCTCCATGTGATGCACATGGGCATACCTTGGTCCTAGTTCTTTCCTTACATGCTCATATGGGTCCATCTATGGGCAAGCAATGTGTAGGCAAAAATGATAGTCTGCCAATTCCTTCTCAAAATTCCCAGCGCATTGGGAGGTTTGTAATTTGTACATCCCTTGGCTGAAAGTTAAGGGATAAGGGATCCCTTCCAAGTGCTTGCTGCCAAGGACTAAATGCACATGTTGCAGTTGCTGGGAGAGTTCTAACAGTATGATCCGGTCATTGGGGTACCGGGGTAGCTTATTTGGCCTCTCTATGAAACCTTGGGCATGAATATATTGGAATTTGGGGTATTGAATGAATAAGAAGGCGTACTGTTTCAAAAATTCCCGAGCACTGTGAGAGACCCTTCTTTCAAAATCCCCTCCAAGCAATCTGATGATGTGACCGACGAAGGTGTCGTTCGTCCTGCAATATTCCTTCTTAAAATTCCTGAGCTGGAGCTAGGGATATTTGTCATAGACCTTCAATGCTCGACCTAGCTCTTCATCAGGTGTTGCGAACAATCCATTGTACTGCCTCCGCTTGGCCAGTGAGTAAACAAGATAAGATGTCATGTAGAACTTGTAGGTCTTCTTGACATTCATGAACTATTCATGGAAGCAGTTGCTTATTATGCATCCCCAGTAGAATGAGACTTCTATGGTGACGTCTTCATCCCCACGGAGAATCTACTCTATGAAATACACCATCCACTCCTAGAAATATGCAACAATGGGGAGGCCCATTACTCTACTTAGCATGGTGACCAAATCATGGTAGTCTTCATGAAAATCATTGTGGAAGATTTCTTGGGGAACCTTAGCAACACTACCCCTTTTTTCTTTGAGCCAGTACTGGTTTATTAGTTTCTTGCAGCCAGTCGGGTCCTCATCCCATGTTGCTTTGCATTCCGCTATGGTTGGCATCTCCATCTCCCCAAAGGTGGGGATGTGAAAAGTTTTTGGAATCGCCTCACCCGACATGTCAGCAAGGACATTTCCATCCCTGTCAACTATTGTTCGCATATTTGGTTTATATGCCTGTCGGCAAGCCATGACCAATTTGGGGGCTACGAGGGATGGAGGGAAGCCTGCAACTTTAGCAATCCCACTTTGTCTAATCAGTCTTGCATTGTTGGTCTTAGGATGAACTTTGACCCTTTGCTTGAATTCATCAATATCGATGAGGCCGATATTGGTATCTATAATCTCCTTCCAATATGTGATGATTTTTGAATGTAAAGGCTCTCCCTGAAATTGGTACTTTATCTAGTCTTTTTCCTCCCCACGAGGAGATTTTCCTGATTTCTTCCCTTTGTCTTTCTTTGCAGCCGCCCCCGAGGGTCCTACACCGGATTCCATATATCTACAAACAAGACATAGTGAGCATAACCAACCACAAAAATACAAACGTCAGTCATAATCCCATAAATGACGTCCAATTAGATGATATATCATTCATAAAATCACACTTTACTTCAAGACATCGTTAGTGATCTACTAGAGGGAGTTTGGATAAGCCGGGCCCAGAGGGCCAAACTTCCCTGGCAGAAATGTTGTTTTGCAGGGTGAACAGGGTAGAGCAATCCGTGTGATTTCTCCCGATTTCATATTTTGATGGTTTGAAAGGCTCATTAGGATAGGGTTAAATTTTAACACGTGGGTCGAGATTGGTTTTCAAATCAGAGATCATTTGGATCACTTTGGGAGCACCTGGAGATGCAAGGCCAGAAAGTTGTCAAGGCTTCGCCGTTTGGAATGGCCAGAAGGAAACAGAGTCCTAGCATCTAGGACCCGTGAGGTCAAAGGACGGCCAATGTTTCCTGAGCTTTTCGGGCCTGAAGGGGCGGGAATTCGTCGAGGTTTTGTCGTTTGGAATGGCGGATGTCGAACAAAAACTCGGCGGGAGCGGCCCGGTGGACCAGACCCGGCATCAAGCTTGGCCGCAAGATTTCTTTGCTAAGTTTTAGGCAATCAGGATGGCGGGCCCCGTGGGTCAGAAGGAAGGACCCACTTTTCCCTTTCATGGTAGTAGAGATGGGAAGGAATCCCGGTGGATGGATCCCAGCGAGGGCAAGGATGCCTAAGTTCATCGTTTGCAGGTTTTAACAGCAAATGGAGGGTCGAGACCTTGGAGGTGGAAGGACACCGCTAGACGGTCGTTCTGAACAACGAACTCACCACGAAAATTCGTGGATGGAACTCCGCATACCAAGGCCCAGGGGCATGATGGACAATTCAATTTTGTTTGACTAAATCGAATGGTGAAAGGAGAGGCGGGCCCCAGAGGATGGAGAGCTGGGGCCCGCACATCGTTTGGAATGGTGGAAGCAATGCGAGGTCCCGGGGATGAATTCCCGTGGGAGCGGGCCTGGAAGCTTAGGTGAAGGACGAGTTTACAATGTTAAGCCCGACGGCGATTTGTCGATGGAGGCCCGAGGTCGAGGGCCTGAAAGGGCATTTCGTCGTTTGGAACTTGGATGTTTGTTTGCTATATTTTAACGGCAACAGGATGGCGTGGGTCCGATGGGCGTGAATTCCCTGCATGAAGAACAACGCCAGCGTGGCAAAGTTTCGGTCATGGATTAAATGATGTTCAAGAGATTTTCTCAAAATTCCATCATGTGGGTTTTTTAGGTTTGGTCTTCCTTTATCAATTTAATGTTTTTTGTCTCCATTTATTAAGCGTTTCGACCAAAAATCACTGAAAACACAAAGGAAGGGCGGATGGAAAACCTACCTCACGATCCCAGTGAAAACGGTAACTTAATCCTTGAGGAATCGGCAAATGAAAGCAGCGAACGCGAGGGCGGCGGGCGATGAAGGCAAGTGACCTATTTGAATTTTCTCTGAACTCCTATGGCCAACCTGACATATGAAAATGATAGGTTGGACCAGATATTTATACCCCTAATCATCATTTAATACACCCATTAATTCTTGTACAGATGACAGGAGGGTTGGTGAGCTCAAAATCTCAAACGATGGCGGGAGGTCTGGGGCCCGAGGGCTGAAAGGATGTGGTTGGGTGGCCGCTTCAATGTCATTTATGAGACCATTGGTGAAAGGGAGTATGGGACCCAGGGGACGGAGTATTGAAACAAGTCGACCGTTGGAAACGACAGAGACAACATAGAGTTCTGGGACGGAAGTCCAATGAGATGGGCACATATGGGACAAAGGCAGTTGATTTTTAGCGTAAGTTAAACAGGGCAGTAAACAAGGAGCCAGATCCTGGGGCTCAGGAAGACGGAAGCCTTCTACTGTTCAGAATGGTGAACACCCGATGGAAACCCGGCAAGGGAAACCTGGTGAGGTGGGTCCACCAGGCCCCAAGGCCGCTGGCAGAAACAAACTGCCAAGGAAACTCTACAAGGGACCAGGGCTCGATGAAATTGGAGTGGAATGAAACACGGTCAAACTAAGACAAGAATTTGGAAGCACATTGACCATTTAGGACACTAGAACGGGGGCACGTAAAATGAGGCAGCGATAAAATGACCCGGAAAGGCGAAGAAAAGAGAGGGTCCCCATTCTGAATGGGGCGTGTGTGCTCTTACCACAACACCCCTCTCTCTCTCTTACCTATATTTTATATACGTTTTTAGATTAGCTATTTGAGGATTAAATTTAGGAATTAAACATATGTATGATGTAAATTGATGGGTTTATATAATGTGTGAATCTAAAACTTGATATAATATGGCAATCCAAATAGAATTTATTGAACTATATGTGTATATAGGAACCTATGAGCAAGTCATGAAACTAAAAAATAAATAATTCGTGATTACCTCTCAAGATTCCAATGGATCCCCTTGAACAAAAAAACTAAATTTCTTACATGTTAGGTCATTCGAGTATTATTCGAATCCAAAAACTCACATATAAGACTCTTGGGGTCAAGAACCTTTCAAGTAGGGTAAAGATTTTTTTCCAGCTTGTTGATGTGAAAAAACACTATTAACAAATATTTGTTACAATATAATTCAATAAATTCACATGAGAGATACCATAAATAGTGGATTCCTTAGGTCGATCTCACTTCCAAGATCTCTACTCTACTCTATTGGACACTATTTGATCCTTGGATCTCTCATTTACGTCCATTTTTCTTCTTCAAATGATTTAAACATCCTTATACAATTCTATTGTAGAAAATTGTACACCTTTACAATTTCACACTATGTTTGCATCCCCTTAATTAATTGGACTTAATTACCTAAATTATGAATTACAAATCCTTATTATTCCTATTTTCCAAAAGGGAAACCTATATTAACAATTTCCAACATTAATTTAAACACCTTGGAAACTGTGTCTTGGACTTAGGTCCTAGGACCCATTCACCTAAGGGTGAATGGGTCCTCTATAAGTGTTAGGACCCAATTTTTAATATGTTTTTGGTGGCATTTTAATGTTTCAAATTCAATTTTCAAATATCGGCTTGTGGTATCTAATTTTTTAGAAATTAAATAAACACCTATAAATACATAGTTATTTTATCAATTCATATCTAAGCAACATTATCTAGCATTAAGGAAACTTTCACAAGAGAAATATTATTGTCAAGAGCATTGAATAGAAGATTTTTCAGTCATCTATAGCAACAACCAAGATCATATCATCATGTCAAAGTTTATGCATCTTCATGTCATGTTTTGGAGCTAACATTGTGATGTAGGTTTCAAGAATTCAAGCAAGCATTCAAGCATCAAATCAATCAAGCCAATTCATGCAATATCCAAGCTTTAGAGTGATGTGTTTGAATTCAATCCTTTAAGGAAAGCCATTGAGGGTTTGGTGAGTTGTAACATAGCTTTGTTCATTCATTAATTTCTTTCATTTATCATCATTTCAATATCAAGGTTTAATTACCAACATGGGGTTTGACTAAGGAAAACCAATATTCGCCCAAAAACAAGCATTTTTCATCTCTCTTTGTATGTGTAGATTTACAAGTGAAGAAGGATTGAAGATTGATCAAAGGATCAATTTTGCAAAGTTATCAAAGTTGTTAACATTGTTGTCAAAACATGAAAAATTAGATCCATAGCTTATTTCCAACTTTTCAATAGTGAAACTTGGGGAAAATAGAAGCTCATATATTGCACTAGAGGACCCATGAAGTTGAGGAAAATCCTTGTGAAAATTTTCATTCACCCTTGGGCGAATGAGTTCTGCTACAGGTCCTAAAACCCACTTTTCTGGGTAGTTTTACCATTTTCTGCACTTCCCATATTTGTTTCCAAACTGTCGTTTCTATTTTTTTTATTATAGAAATCTGCATTTCAAGTGTTAGGTTGATGAGGACCACACCACCTAAAACCCACATAAATCACAACAATAGATATCAACACATAAAATGTGAGACAAAAAATTGACTTACTTTCAATTATCTTTAGAAAATGAAACTGCAAATTCAAGTCCTACATGCTACAACCTCATGGGCTTGATTCATTACAACAAAATCAACTTAGAAAAGAAAATCTACTATTCAGAGCCACAATCCGCACTATCAGGGCCACCAACTACAACCCCCACTTAACCATTTTTATTTTCCCTAATAACCACCCTAGAATGTTCTAGAAAATTCAAATTTCCCCTTTTGTTTTGGCACCAAAAGTCCCATCATTTGATTTCTGGCCTAGGAAGAATTTTTTATGAAATTCACTTTTTAGAGAGCCAACTTCACAGGGCCATAACTTTGGATCTAGTTGTCTGATTCACTATTATTGCATATCATCAGGAAGCTCTCAATGAGCTCTACGACGTGTGAACCCACCATAGGTCAGTTCGGCCACCTTTTGAGTTGTTTTGGGGCCTCCAAAGTTTTATATCTGAGTTTGAAGCTGCAGTGGAGAAATTTATCGAGACGAAAACTTTAATTTCTCCCAAACCATGCATGGTATTGAGGTGGTTCTTTCGTTACTGGAATTTTTTTTCAGCTCTACTCCTTGGGGTAAAATTTCACGTCCTTACGAGCCCATTTGGGTAACTTACTAAAAATAGTAAGTGTTTGTTTTTTGCTATTTCTGGTGCTTGACAGTCTTATACCCCTTAAGTGCCATCAGGGGACTCAAAAAAAAATAAAGAAAATAAAGAAAACATTTTTTTGGGGTGATGCAAGATTTCCCTACACCACTGGATGCTCCTGCATCATAGGTCATGCAATTCACTTAGTTAATGCATTTTAAATCATCTTCCAAAATATTCAATCAATCATTTTTGTCATAAGAAAGTTGAGTTACAAGATCCCAAAACAGGGTTGCCTCACCCCAAGGTTGAAATTCAATCCTATCCTTTTGTGATCTTCTCTCTTTCTAATGGAATTTTAGAGAAAGGCACCTAGATCCTATTGTTATAAACAAAAGGGACATAGGATCCCTTTTTCTTTGTTTCAACAATGAACACTTGATGTTAAATATTATAGGTTTTCCTAGAATGAGGAATACCATTCTAATATTAATTTGAATCTAAACAAGGCTAGCCAAATGATTATCCCTTAGTGCAAGGATCTACATCCTAACACACATCTAATATACCTCTTTTAGTTAATTTAGTATGTCATAAAACTATCTAATCATATAAATGAAATGGGCATATGAACATGCTTATAGTTCTCTACTACTACTTTGAACAAAACTAGGTGATAATCATTGATCAAATGTTGTAGCATAAAATTGATTCTAGTCTATAGGTTTGGGTGCTCATTGGACACTGTGAATAGAATCCAATTGTAGCAATACCAAAAGAAGTAGAAAAGAAGTGATTAAATTGAAAAATTAAAAAAATTAAAAAGAAATATTTTTGGTTGATGGAAGATTGCTCATATGCTTGATATTTTCCTAAGCCACATAAGCTTTCTTTGAATCCCAATAATTCTCTCTCAAACTTCTCACTTTTAGAAAATTGTAACATGACACAATATAATAGCCTTGCTAAAGAGAATGATTAAATTTCAGGACTCCAAAATTTAAGGCCCTACTTACCACAATCAATTGCATGCTTAGAAGAATAAAATTATTTAAAAACAAAGATATCAAAAATACAATATCCCATAAACTACATACCACCATTAATTACATGCTTAGAACAAAAAATATAATTTTAGAATAAAGAACATTCCACATTTAATTTATATCAATTGATTTGATAATGACCATACCTCTTCAACTCAAATATTAACTTCCATACATGACCATAGATATCCAAGTTCCCACGATGATCTTTTTTTTTTAACAAGAAAATAAATATTGTATTTTTTCATTAGGAGAATCTAATTGGTTAATAAATGCTTGTGTAGAGATAAATTTGGCTAAAAGTCAGCTTACAAGTTTTGTTGAATTAAAGTCATGAATGATGATCTAGATTAATTCAAAGATATTGAAGTGTTGATCAAGAATGAGGGTGATCACCTAATCAGAATTAATCTTAATTTATGGATTTGTTCCTTTGGAATCCATATTCAACCACTTACTGATAGTAGGAACCTTTCACAAAGGATGTGCATAGGTAGAATTATGTTGCAATACTATTCCATTATCTACATATGTGCTTAGGGTTATGATTAGTTGAATTATGACTACCTTAACTTTCAATTAAGTTATATAATCATTATTATAGTCTTATATAGGTAGTTAGGTCATCTTATGGGTTATAATTAAGCATCTAAGTCAAACTAGGTGGAAGCCATGGCATAATTAATTATATATAGGAGCTATTGGTAAGTTTATTATCATCAAATTGTGAATTGTGTTCTCATCAAAGATAGTTGGAGGTTTCCCGCCTTGAAATGGCTTGTTATTCATAGTTTTATCAAGTATCTACATAATATATCATATTATATTCCTCTTTTGTGCATGGTATTTCATTATAAGTGGTATTAGATTATGGTCTTGGCACTATGAAGGTAACAAACAAGGAAATTTTCTTTTAATATTGGAGCTAATTTTGAGGACAATATTCTCTTAATTTTTTGAGGGGTTTTCAATGGCATACTTTGATGCAGGAGCATCCAGTGGTGTAGGGGCAATCTTGCATCACCCAAAAAAATGATTTTCCTTATTTTATTTAGTTTTCTTGAGTCTCGTGAACACACTTAAGGGGTGTAAAACAACCAAAAGTCAAAAATGGTGAAAAATGGTCACTTACTATTTTTAGTAAGTCGGCCTAAATGTGCTTGAATGGACCTAAAAATTTACCCCAAGGAGTGGAAATGAAAAATATTTCCAGCGGCGAAAGAATCATCTCAATAACCTATACAGTTTGGGAGATATTAAAGTTTTCGTCTTGAAAAAATTCTCTAATGCAACTTCAAATTGAAATTGCAAAACCTTAGAAGCTTTGAAAAAGCTCAAAAAGTGGACAAAACAATCTTTGATGGTTTCAACATTGTAGATCTCTTCAAGAGCTTTCCAATGATATATTATAATAGTAAATCAGAGACCCAAATCAAAAGTTATGGCCTCGAGAAGCTACCCCACTAAAAAGTGAATTTCATTAAAATATCTTCCTAGGCAAGAAATCAAAAAGTGGGACTTTTGGTGCCAAAACAAAAAGGAGAGTTACACTTTCTAGAAAATTCTAGGGTGGTTATTGAGTAAAATAAAAGGGTTAAGTGAAGGTTGTAGAAGGTGGCTCCATTAGTGTAGATTGTGGCTCTGAATAATAGATTGTATTTTTAGAGTTGATTTCGATGTAATGAATCAAGCCTATGAGGTTCTAGCCCTGTAATTTTTGGATCTATAATTTCATTTTTGGAAAATATTTGAAAGTGGGTTATTTTCTATCTTGCATTTTCTATGTTGTTATTTGTTATTGTGTTTTGTATGGGGTTTGGGTGGTGTAGCCCTCATCAAGTGGTATCGAAGCAAGTTTTTCTAAGTGTGTAAACAAATTGTCGAACATGAGGCAGTTTGCACTAGGACTTGTGGTTGTGGGTTTCTGAGAAAAGTGATTAGAATGCCTCTACGAAGAAATCATGGTGGTGGAAGAAATGTTATTGTAACAGAAGAGGGTTTTAGAGCCATGCAGAGACAAGTTCAAGCACTACAAGAGGAGTTGGGTTAAGGGTTTGAGCCAAAAAGAGGAGATGAAAGTGAAGATGAAGCTAAAAAAGAGGAATAGTTCAAAGAACAAGATACAGTTGATCTACAGCAAGTCAAATTATTTAAAGCCATCTCGAAGATTGGGAAAAGGCCAAAGATTGATGTTTCTACATTTCCTAGAAATTTTAACCTAGAGGAGTTGATTGATTGGATCAACGATATGGAGGAGTACTTTGAGTATGAGGGGGTGGAAGATCCTGAGAGGGTCAAATTTGCAAAGATCAAGCTAAAGGGTCATGTGAATATTTGGTAGAAAGAGGTATAACTAGAAATAAATCGAAGAGGAAAAGAGAAAATAACCAGATGGGACCGGATGGTGGACAAATTAAAAAGAAAGTTCATTCATATGGACTATGAGCTAGATTTGTTATAGAAGATGTAAGGGTTGAAATAAGTGGGAAAATCCATCAAGGAGTATATAGAAGAATTCTATTGTGTCCTAATTAGAACAGTCCATTCTGAGGCCAACGAGGAGAAATTTTCATGTTACATAAATGGGTAGAAGCTAAGTATTCAAGAAGATTTGAGTCTGGTAAGAATTTCTACCATTGAAGGTGCATATTAGTTTTCTTTGAAGGTAGAAGAAAAGTTGAATAGAAGGTTTGAAAGCAAGCAAAGAGATGGGGGACATGGTGGAAAGACTAGTGGACAGTCAAATGGAGGTCAAAATGAAGATCAAAAGAAGGTTGAAGGATTCAGTAGCAGCCAAAACTAGAAAGGAGATAACACCTATCATCCTCATGATCAAAATAATGGAGACCAAAGAGGAAGAGGAAGATCTAGAAGAGGACTCGAAAGAGGAGGCTTCCATGGAACCTGTTTCTAGTGTGGAGAAGAAGGGCATAGAGCATATGAGTGTCCTCAACATCAAGGAAGAAAAAATAAAAGACTTGGGGATAATGCACGAGTTGCACATGTAGATGAAGATGTTGATTCTTCACATTCTAAGGATATAGAAAGAGGAGAGGTTCTTGTTACTAGAAGAGCCTTGTTGAATGAGGAGAAAGGACCAACTCAAAGGAGGAATTTTTTTCGCACCAGATGTAAGTGTGAAGGTAGAGTTTATAATGTTATTATTGGTGGAGGTAGTATTGATAACCTTATTTCAGAAGAGATGGTTAGTAAGTTGCAATTGGAGAGAAGAAGGGATCTGAATCCATACCAGATTGCTTGGTTGCAGAAGCACCATAAAGCTTTGGTAAATCAATAATTCATGGTAAAGTTCAAGATTGGAAATTATCATGATGAGGTATTGTGCATGATATTATGCCTATGGATGTTTCTCATATGTTTTTAGGGAGATCCTAGCAGTTTGATCGGTGAGCAGTACATGATGGAACACCTATTCTTTGGAAAAGGATGGAGTTCATCATAAGTTGAAGCCCTTGAAAGAGGCAGAGGAAAAGGTATTAGTAATGTCAAAATCTATTTGGTTGATAGGAGAAAATTTTTAGAAGGCATGAAGCACGAACATATGTGTTATGCTTTGATTCCTAGAGTTGATAGAGAAGATGATAAAGAGATACTTGTAAAGGTTTCATATTTATTTAATGAGTTTCAAAATATTATATCTAATAATGTACCTAAGGGTTTTCCTCTAGTAAGAAAGATTAGTCATTAGATAGACCTGATTCTTTGAGCCAAATTTCTGAATAAGGCAACTCATCCTATGAGTCCAACAAAGAATGAAAATTTGAACATAAAAGTTCAAGAGTTGTTGTGGAAGGGATTGATCAGAGAGAGTTTGAGTTTGTGTGTAGTACCTACAGTACTAGCACCAAAGAAGGATGGGGAATAGTGGATGTGTACTGATTCTAGAGACATCAACAAGATCACCATCAAGTATAAATTTCCCTTGCCATGGATGACATTATGGATTGTTTGAGTGGAGCTAAGTACTTCATGAAGATAGATTTGAAGAATGGATATCACTAGATCCAGATTAGAGAAGGAGATGAATGGAAAAAAGCCTTCAAAACCAATGAGGGCTTGTATGAGTGGTTAGTCATGCCTTTTGGGCTAACCAATGCATCGAGCACGTTTATGTGGCTTATGAATGAGGTATTGAAAGAATTTTTAGGAAAATTTGTTATTATTTATTTGGATGATATTTTGATTCTTAGTAAGAAATTTTAGGAGCACCTAATGCATATCTGAAGAGATTTTGTGAAGCTAAGGGAGGAGAAGTTGTTGATTAATTTGAAGAAATGTAGTTTTGTGAAGAGTGAGTTGGTGTATCTGGGATTTTTTGTCTCAACAGAGGGTCTTCAAATGGATCCAAATAAGGTGAGGGTTATTATTGAATGGCCTACCCCAAGGAGTGTTACAGAGGTAAGGTCATTTCATGGTCTAGTAAGTTTTTATAGAAAGTTTATTAATAATTTCAGTAGTATTTGTGCACCTCTAATTGAAGAAATAAGAGGGGATAAAAAGGATTTTAAATGGACTATAGGGGAAATAAATAGTTTTGATATGTTGAAGAAGAAAGTCACAGAGCAACCTATTTTGGCACTTTCATATTTCAATAAGGTCTTTCAATTAGATTGTGATGCTAGTGGCACTACCATAGGAGTTTTTTTGAGTCAAGAAGGTAAGCTTGTTGCCTATTCTAGTAAGAATTTGAATGACATGCTAAGTAGAAATATTATGTCTATGATCAAGAGTTTTATTCTATAGTTTAGGCTTTGAAGAAATGGAGACACTATTTTTTTCCAAAATAATTTGTTTTATATATTGATCACCAAGCTTTGCAATATCTCAATAGTCAAGGAAGTTAAATGAAAGGCACTTAAAATGGGTTGAGTTTTTGCATAGTTATACTTTTATTTTGAAGCATAGAAGTGGAAGGTCAAATAGAGTTGCAGATGCCTTAAGTAGAAGGAAAAAATTATTGATAGAGATGAACATAGAGGTTGTTGAGTTCAATGAACTCAATATTTTTTTTCTTTAAGATCAAGACTTTGCAAAGGCTTGGAAGGATTGTTTAGAACTTGTTACATTGGATTGGACAAAATGGTTGGATTTCCTAATCCAAGATGGGAGGTTATTTAGAGGGAGTCAATTATGCATTCCAAGGAGTTATATGAGAGAGAATCTAATCAAGGAGAAGCATAGTGGAGGATTGGCTAGACATTTTGGTCAAGATAAGACCATTGCTCTTGTTAGTGAGAATTATTACTGGCCATAGTTACAACAAGATGTTACGAAGTTTTTACAAAGTTGCAGAGTATGGCAGAGGGTGAAAGGAACAAGTTAGAATACTAGATTGTATCAACCATTACCTATACATGAGAGGCCATGGGAAAAAATTAGCATGGATTTTGTTCTTGACTTGTTAAGGACACAGAGAGGGCATGATTCCATATTTTTGGTGGTGGATAGATTTTCAAAGATGGCACATTTCATTTGTGTCATAAGACCAATGATGTTGTTCATATTGTAGAGTTGTTTTTTAGAGAGGTGGTTTGACTACATGGTCTACTGAAGAGTATAGTTTCAAACAGAATTTTTTTTTGGTTATTTCTAGAGGACATTATGGAAGAAGTTGAAGAAATATTTGAAGTTCATTTCTACACACCATCCATAGATTGATGGACAAACGAAGGTGGTGAATAGGATTTTTGGTAACCTGCTAAGATTCTTAGTAGGAGATAAGCCCAAGGGATGGGATTTGATTTTACCACAAGAAGAATTTTCTTACAATAATTTTGTTAACAAGAGCACTGGTAAATCACCATTCTAGATTGTGTATGGGAGTAGTCCAAGAACTGCTTTTGAACTGAGAAATATGGATAAGGGGGAGAAGAGTAGTGTTGAGGCTAAATATTTTTTTGAGCACCTGAAGAATGTGCATGAAGAGATGAAGAAACATATCAATAAGATGAACTCGTTGTATAAGGCCAAGGTAGATCAAAAAAGGGGGTATAAGGATTTTTAGGTAGGAGATGAAGTCATGGTTCATTTGTGAAAGGATAGGTTTCTAGTTGGTACACACAACAAATTAAAGATGAAAAATTTTGGACCATGCAAGATCTTGAAGAAGCACGATTCAAGAAATGTATATGAGGTAGAGTTGCTTGATGAAATTCATATTTCACCTATGTTTAACATTTTAGATTTAACAGAATATCATGAAGGAGGAATTGATGAAGAAATAATAGAAGCATAGTGGAATATTCCAGCACCTACTTCAGAAGAGGAGGAGATAGAAGAAATTTTTGGTAGTCGTGTGGGTAGAAGCACAAGAAATAAACAATATGTAGAGTACTTGGTGAAATGGAGAGGAAGGCCTGTTGAAGATTCATCTTGGTTATCTGAGGTTGAGGCTAATTGTCTTGGTCTCCCTCTAACTCCTCAGAAGTGACAAGGTCATTTTTCAAATTACCTTGGGTGTCTGATGCAGGAGCATCCAATGGTGTAGGGGTAATCTTGTGTCACCCAAAAAACAATGGTTTTCCTTATTTTCTTTAGTTTTTTTGACTCCCATGAAGACACTTAAGGGGTGTAAGATAGTAAGAAGTCGGAAAAGGTAAAAAAGGATCACTTACTATTTTTAGTAAGTTGGCCTAAACAGGCTCGTATGGACCTGAAAATTTACCCCAAGGAGCAGAACTGAAAAATATTTTTGGCGGCGAAAGAATCATCTCAATACCCTATATAGTTTGGGAGATATTAAAGTTTTTCTCCTAAGAAATTTCTCCAGTGCAGCTTCAAATTCAAATTTGAAAACATTAGGAGCCCCGAAAAATCTCAAAAAGTGGACAAAATTATCTCCGATGGTTTCAGCATTGTAGATCTCTTCAAGACTTTCCAATAATAAATTATAATAGAAAATTGGACACCTGAGTCAAAATTTATGGCCTCGCGAAGTTTCCCCACTAAAAAGTGAATTTCATTAAAATATCTTCCTAGGAAATAAATCAAACGGCGGGACTTTTGGCGCCAAAAAAAAAGGGGGAGTTACACTTTATAGAACATTCTAGGGTGGTTATTAGGTAAAATAAAAGGGTTAAGTGGAGGTTGTAGAAGGTGGCTCCATTAGTGCAGATTGTGGCTCTGAATAATAGATTTTATTTTTAAAGTTGATTTGGATGTAATGAATCAAGCCCATGAGGTTGTAGCCCTATAATTTCTAAATCTATAATTTCATTTTTAGAAAATAATTGAAAGTTAGTTATTTTCTATCTTGCATTTTATGTGTTGTTATTTGTTATTGTGTTTTAAGTGGGGTTTGGGCAGTGTAGCCCTCATCATATTTCAGCTACTACAATCCAAATTTTAAAGAAGCTGAAGTAAAATTCAATGATTTATTATAGGATCATGGTTTCCACAAAATTTTCCTTCAAGGTTGAAAATTAGCTAATTTATTGAAGATTTTTCTTGGAAAGTGAGATCTAGGTCCTAGTAAGTTACAAAAATACTTAGATTATTTTTATTTATTTTTTTGGTTTACTACAAAAAAAATCCATCATGACAAGGCTTAAAACAAGAGGCAAAAGTAACATTGTCACACCTAGAAAATATCTATATAAGGATGATGTAGAAATTGAGGATATTGCTCCTAATGATGGAATCAACAAGGTTAAGGAAGAGATTTTATCAATGAAAAAGGAGATGAATTAGATGCATATCATGTTGGATAATATAAGTTCTTATATATAAAATAAATCAATCTCACAAATGGATGTCTCAAGAAACCAAGGTGGATCATCCAAGTCATCTAATCTATATCCAAATACCAATAATCATATGGGACCTAGGAACTTGATACCAAAGGTGGATATGCACAATTTTGATGACAACGACACTAACTTGGATAAATTAAATAGGGATTTTTTTGATGTGCATCAAATCCCAAGTGGATAATAGATGACACTAGCTTCCTTATATCTATAACCAAAGAAATTTATTTTGTATCGATAGCTATGCACTCAATAGAAAAATGGTCTCACTATCTCATGGTTAGTTTTTATAGAGGATCTACAATCACAATATAAAAATAGTGTGGTCAATAATTACTTTAGCTAGCTAGATAAACTTTAAAAAATAATTTATTCAAGGATTACATTCAGTCATTCCAAAATTTATCCTTGGAGGTAAATAAAATTCTAGAAATGACTTATTTTTGAGTGGTCTCAATAGCCACATCCAACATGAAGTGTTCATGTTTAGTCCTAACTCTATATCTAAGTCTTCTATCTTAACATGATAGGAAAAGGAGAAGTATTTAATTCCTAGAAGGAAATGGGTTAATAAGATAAGAGAGAAATAATTGTTAGCATAATTGCAATGTGACTTTTTCCCCAAGAGAAGAGAAAACTATGAAATAACCATTTAGAATCAAAATGGACATATAAAATAAAGGATATTATGATCCTTTGGTTGAAAGAGAGATTAATAAAGAATATATAAACACTCTTAAAAAAGGAGAAGAATAATTATATATTTAAATAATTATTAAAGGAAACCTTTGTGAAAGGGTGTGATGGTTTGGAAATCACCCCTTAAAGATTATAAAAAATATTTATGTGAGACTTGGAAAGGGGCATGGAGAAAATTCAAGGAGAGAAGAGAAAAAGGAAAAGATAAATTGAGAGGGAACAAAAGGAGTGAAGGTTAGGGTCATTGGTTGATATTGCAGCATTTGGAGAAGGGGCACACAATGTGTGTTCAACTCAGGGTACATTATACACCCAAGAGTATCCTAGCTAGGGATATGTTATTTATTTCATGAGATAGGTTGGGTTCTGTATAAAATCAGATTTGCTTCAGGGATGCTTACTTATCATGGATATCTTGGGCCTATAACTATTCCTTTGAGTGTCAGATATTGGCTTCTCCATGATGTACATATGTGTTAATCTATATGCATTATATGGATGTGTATTCAATTTACTATGTTAATTATTTACTTCAAAATCCTTGTCTAATTATTATATACTATAGCTTATCTTGGTTATTTTATTAGTTATTAAGATCATTCTAGTAACATTATGTCTTTTAGATTATCTTAAATCTAACATTTAATCTATTAAATATGTTCCCAATACTTAAACAACTTTAGGAGGATAAGTGAGATTACATTTGGTATCAGAGCCAAGTTAAGGCCATATGTGTGTGCAACGACTTCACTCATGTGCTTCTCATGTTAGATAGAAATGTCAAAAGACACTCCAAATCATTTGAATTCATGAAATTATGCCCATGATTAGTTCCCTTTTCAATTAGGTCAACATGACAATATAGAAATCATTTTGTTTCTTCAAAAGTGAAGGGAAACCAAATAGATCACGTCTTCTAAAGGGAAAGATACATATTTTGTGTGGTAAGTGAAATTTCTTTCTTTGTGTGGTCTATAAGTTCAATAATTCATAGAGATAGTCATACATATTCCATAAACACATGTAAGAGGTTTCTTGTTTGTCTCCAATATATGAATTATAATTTTATAATATGAGTTTTATATTAGTAATATTAATATAATTATGGGTTATATCTAGCAATTATAATATTATGTGAATTGTTTTACAAGAATAATCTTGAATAATTTATCAAGAGTTCTAGAAAGTTATTTCAGATAAATATCTTCTTTGATAATATAAGATCCAATTCTTAAAGTCAATTTTTTTACAAGGGGAGAAACCACCTCTAAATTTTAAAAATACTCATGTTTTTTCATGGTATAAAAATGGTTATGTATAGTTATGCAATATATTTGGGTTATATTGACCAAATCTATTAAAATTTCTATTTGATGACGTCCACTTGAAGATTCTATATTTGCAAAAATATTAAAATACCTAGTGAAGGCCTTGATTTATCTTCACAAGCTAGAATTAATTTATAGAGATCTCAAGCCTAATTACATTTTGGTAGATAATGGTGTCATAGTCAAATTGAAAAAAATTGGACTAAATTTATGAATGAAAATGGGAAGCCCAATAAAATAATTCTATATGGTCTCTTGGGATCACTATTGTAGAACTTTCTTGTGGTGAGCCTCCTTACATGAAGAAAGATATTGAAGGGAACACAATCTATTGAGAGGGGGGCAGGTGAATTGGTACATCTAATAAATTTAAAACTCTGGACTTCAACTCAAATATCAAATCATATAACTTAAATCTTCACTACTAATCAACCACTGAGCGCACATTCACATAATTGAACACCAGATGTACATGGAAACCCAAGATTGGAAAACCACGGTGAGAATAGCTTCTTAGAACTACTATCCAAATCCAACCTCACAAAGCATGAATATAACAAGTGATTTTTATATAATAATTTAGGAACCAACCTACCAGAGACACCAATCCCTAATACAATAAACTGAGCACCAGCTCTCTACAAGTAGAACAACAGTCTAACTGAAATACAAAGATAAAGCTTAGGGATCTTCTAAAAAACTGAATACACCTCATACACATGTCAAAGTTACTTTTTGACACTCTTCATATGATCTTTTGATAATAGCATAAACTCTGAGATGCAACTATTCCTTTTATATTCACCACATTCTCTTCAATTTACACTTGTGATAAATTATACTTCACATTGTGCATCCATGTAATTGAGGAAAATATACATGGCATTGCATTAACGCTCTTCTATGTTGGCTAGGGATCCACAAGTAGCTAGGATGACATAAGGTGGACCTAAATTCAATTTTCATGAAACGTGTAATAGTCCAATCCAAAATAAAATTTATTGCTACCAAAAGATCATGATGTCATGTGCTACCACGAGAACCTTAATTATGTCCTATCTTGACACCATATAGAATATTTAAATGCTACACATAACTAGCTTTGTTACTACACAAAAACCTCGAAAAACCAACTAGATGACAAACACATAGAACCTTTTGTCACTTCAATATTTTTTTGCATGTTTAACAATTCCTCTAGGAACTCTGAAATATGATCTAGAATATGTATAGACATACTCTCCTCTCAAAATATAGAGCCTATAACACCTCTACAAAGTAGACATGTGAAACACTGAACTGAAACATTATGGTATAACCTTCTGGATAACCTCTATCACTGTGAATGGATGCATGCAAGATAATGCAAGCATATAATAGTCACACATACTTCCAAGAAACAAACACTCCCCAATAGCTAATAATGTATGTTTCTTGATTTAATGATATGACAATTGAATTTCCAATACAGAGAGGTATGAAATGACATTGATCTTTTGGCATACAACATACTTCCAAAAATATAACTAGTAACATATATTTCTACAAATCTCTGCAACTCAAAATGATATGACAGAAGAATATAATGATAATTCAAGTACTATTGCATACTTAGCCTTACACTTTTGACACAGTGAACTCCTTTGACATCAATCTTCTTACTACATCAATGATAACCTTTTTTCAACAATCTCCCCTTTTTTCATTGATGGAAAATAACAAAATGTTGGGCCACCCATAAAACCAACCGGTCACACACAAAGACAATTCTAGATCAAGTTCTACATTATCTCTGTTTAGTTTCATTTCTCCCCCTTAGAGGACATAACATTTTGAGATTACTTTTTCCCCCTTTGACATCAATGGAAAAGGTCAGCACTCCCCCTTTTGCATTTCTAGAACTTTGCACAATCTAGAACCCTATTTCTCAAATAGACTCCACCTGAGTCCATGCTTCACTACTTCAAAAATATTCCACAAGACCACCCAACCTTCTTTCAGTAGGGAGACAAAGCTCCCCCTCAACTGAAACTTCCTCTTGATTCAAGAGGAGGGGGGAAAAAATCCCAAGTTCTACTAGAGAAACTCAAATGTCTCCTTAAGAAGTGGTTTTGTGAACATATCTACTACTTGCTCCTTGGTCTCAACATAATCAACCTTCACCTACTTTTTGCAACCTTTTCCCTCAAAAAATTATACTTGATTGCATTTTTTTTTTCCTTGAATGCATTATTGAATTCTTTGATATTTTTATTGCACTGGTGTTATCACAAATAATAGAAATGGTTCATCAAACTCAATCTTCATCTGCTTCTGGTTTTTTTTCATCCACAATACTTGAGTCCAACATGAGGCTACAACAATGTATTATGCTTCTACTATAGATAATGAAACTGAGTCCTATTTCTTGCTCAACCAGGACACCAAACTACCACCAAAAAAGAATGCTCTATCACTTTTACTCTTCTGGTCATCTATGCTTCCCGGCCAATCTACATATGTATATGTAGTTAGAGTGAAATTTTCACTCTTTGGATACCACATACCAAAATCCATTGTAGCCTTCAAATATTTGAATATTCTCTTTACTAATTTGACATGAGTCTCCTTAGGAGTAGCTTGGAACCTTGCTACCATTCCAAATACTTGTATTATATCTGGTCTAGATGTTGTCACATACAACAAACTCAAATCATGGATCTATACAAGGTTTTGTTTTCCAAAGTAGATTCATCATCTTTACTCAACTTACATCTGGTAACCATAGTGTACCCAACGATTTGTAATTTTCCATCTTAAACTTACTTAGCATTTCCTTTATATACTTTTTCTGAGAAATGAATATGCCTTTGTCTGATTATGCAATTTGTAAACCAAGAAAGAAAGATAGTTCACCAAGAACTGACATTTCAAACTCACTTTGCATGGAACTCTAAAACATCTTACACATGTCATCACTACTGCAAAAAATAATATCATCTACATAGACCATAAAAATTAGAAATTGATCACCTTCTATTTTTATATACAAATTACTATCTACACTTCCTCTATGAAACCCTTGTTGCTACAAATACATATCCAACCTTGAATACCAAGATTTGAGATCTTGTTTGAGTCCATAAAGACCCTTCTTCAATCTGTACACATAATCTTGTTTGTTTGAACATAGAAACCCTTCCAATTGTTCAATGTAGACCTCTTCTTCTTGATGTCCATTTAGAAACATTGACTTAACATCCATCTGTTATATATTAAAATTCTTGAAAGCTGAAAGAGCTAAAAACATCATGATTGCTTCCAATCTTGATACCAAAGAAATTGTCTCTTCAAATTCTACACCTTCAAGTTGAGCATATCCTTTACACACAAGTCTAGCCTTGTTCTAGATTACCTCACCATCTTCATTTAGCTTGGTTCTAAAAACCCACTTGGTTCCAATAACATTCTTGCCTTTAGGTCTTGGGACCAATTCCCAAGTTTCATTTTTTTTTTATTTGATTTAATTCTTCCTCCATGGCTTCTACCCAACCTTTCTCTTTTCTTGCTTCTTTATAATACTTATGCTCTATCTTGGATAGTAATGCAAATTTCACTTGCTCATTTTCCTTCTCAATTCTCCTGTAGGTCTGAACCCTGCTATCTTTATCTCCTATAATTTGGTCTTTAGGGTGGTTCTTCTAAACACATTTTACTGAATTATTTGTAACAACTTCTAAATCTCTGCGACTACTATGGATTGGTTCTTCATCATCTTCAACTTTTGGAGTACCCATAGACTAAATAGTTTCATCAATTCTTACATTGACACTTTCCACAATATTCTTCAGTATTTTATTGTAACACTTGTATGCTTTACTATTCATAGAGTAACCAAGGAAAATACCTTCATCAAATGTGGAATAAAATTTACCCAAGTGTTCTTCATCCCTTTTGATGTAGCATTTGCTTCCAAATATTCACAAATGTCTCACTAAATCCAGTCTTCCTCTCCACAACTCATATAGGGTTTTCTCAGCCTTTGGTCTAATTTGAGCTTTATTCAAAACATTTACCATAGTATAAATTGCTTCTCACTAGTATATATCTGGTATATTTTCTTAACTCAATATTGTTCTTTCCATCTCCTATATAGTCTAGTTCTTCATTTATACAACTCCATTTTTTGTGGAGTTCTAGGAGCAGAAAATTTCCTTCAGATCTCATGCTCTTCACATAATTCACCATATCAATGAGAAGTGAATTCTCCACCTCTATCTAATCTCAAAAATTTGATTGTTCTTCTAGAACTTCATTCTCAACTTATGCCTTGAATTCTTTAAACTTCTCAAATGCTTCTAACTTATCTTGATGCAGGAGCATCCAATGGTGTAAGGGAAATCCTGCATCACTCAAAAAAAAGATTTGCATTTCCTGTTTGTACTTTCTTAGATATTTTTGCAGTTTTGGATACCCTTTTCGTCATAATGTAATTCCCAACATTCAATTTTGCTTTTCTTTTTCTAGTCAACTGCTATTTTTAGTAGGTATTGGAATTTAATGGTATTTGGGGACAAAATTTATATGGGAGGATTCATAACGAAAAAATAAGAACATTGGTGAAAGAATCAGGCTGAAAGCATTCCCAGTTTGAAAGATAATGCAGTTTGTCTCCCAGAATTGTACCTAAAAACCTTCCAGATCATATTTGAGGCATTAAACGGCCCCGGAACGGCCTTGAAACTTTCTAAAATTGGCATAGCATATTTCAAGCATGTTCTTGACTCTGAGACCTTTCCAATGGTTCAAACGATTCAAAAAAAGGAGTCTCAGATCAAAAGTTATGGCTCTCGGAAGTTAGTGCACTTTCAAAAATGTGCTAATTTTCGAATAAGGTTTTAAAATTTGAATTTCAAATTGTAATTTGCAGTGACAAACCGTCAAAACTCATAATTCAAATGTTGTTTGGCTCCAAAACCAAAAAGGAGCTATTTGTGGGTAGGGTTTTCTAATTTTTGGGTAGCTTTTTGGGGAAAAGATCACATACTACGAAAAGGGATTTTTTTTAGTTTCTGTAACTAGCATGTATTGCAGAACTCGAGGATTTGAGATCCTCTGCATGTAAGCTTTTCATATTCTGGATAATAATAATATTCTCTGGTTTTGTGTGTGATTTTATATGTCTCGGGTTAGCACCCTCGTCATATCTTTTAGAAAAGTAACCCAAGTTATTCTAGTGTAATCATCAATGGCCATCATGAAATACCTATCTCCTTGTAGAATCTTTGTCCTCATAGGTCCACACAGATCTATATGAATCAAATTTATTGACTTTGTTGTAGAGTACTCCTTAGTATGAAATCTTATCTTTGTTTGTTTTCCTTCATCACATGGTTTATAGTGGTAGATTGAGGCTTCTCAATCTTTGTCATATCCCAGACAATTCCTCTTGAGCTAATCTTCACAATTTCATCAAAATTAATATGAACCAATATTTTATGCCAAAACCAACTTTCTTGTCTTTGCACAACAAAACAATTCTATCCATTCAACTCACTGAGATGATATATGTTGCTTTATATCATGCGTACTTCCATAATTAGTTCTCTAGTACTTGATTTCCTAATTTCACAACCCTCAGCACTAAAAGATAGCTTATAGCATTTGTCACACATCTAACTTACATGTAAAATATTATGCTTTTGTCCTTCAACATACAAAACATCACGAGTCTTTGTTCTACCACCATCAAGAATCAAAGTACCCTTACTAGTGATTTTGGCAATATAATTATTTCCAAGAGTCATAAAAATTCCTTCAAATTTCTTGAAATTCATGAACTTACTTTTATCTCTTGTCATATAGCTTGAACATCCATTGTCTATGATCTACATATTCTTCTTCTTCTTTTGAGCATACAAAGAAGTTTGAGCAATTGTTTATTTCTCTAAATTTTCTCTTTTGGAACCCTCTTCCAAATTTTATCTAATTCATGACTCCTACAATCTAATCCTTTTCTTCCTATTTTCGATAGAGGAGCACTCACAAAATTTCTTTTGTAGTTCCTAGAAACGTGTCCAAAGTTGTTGCATTTATAAAAAATAATACTAAAATTGTATAGAGGTACAAATGTATTACTATTAACAAAGTTATTTCTTCTTACAAGAGCTTTTCTACAATCCACGGCCTTATGACCAAAATTGTTGCAATTAAAAAAATAACTAGAAAAATAATGATTGAACCTAATGTTGCATCCTTGTCTTTCAGACCTTATGTTCTTCTTCTGAACTTGGAAAAATCCATCATTATGTGTCTCGCTTTCATCCCTTACAATAGCCTTTTCGTAATTTATACTTCCAAAACTAGTCAATTCTAGACTTCCTCTAGGAGGCTTCACTAGATGTTCTATTCTATTGTTCTTTCAATCATCAAAACCAATTCCAGTTTTGATATGTGGATATCTATGACATACCAATATATGATCTAGAGTCTCAATACTCTTTCCAAACTTTAAGTGTAGCCGATGATTCACCTTCTCAAGTTATTTTCTTATCCACACAACTTCTACCTCAAGCTTCTCATAGTCCTTATCTCTCGACAACAATCTTTTGGTCAGAACTTCTTTAACCCTTTTTGCTTCTTTTTCATGAGTCTTCAAATCAATAATCATATTCTCTACTTTCTCTAGCTCCAAAGATACCTTTTCTTTAGCCTTCACTTCCTCTGTAATTCTCTTCTTCAGTATCTTAATCTCTTTTCTAGTACAAAAAAATTCTTTGACAAGATCTACCTCATTCTCATTATTTTTGGAATCAATTTCTACATCTTTAGTAGTTTCAAAGGCCATAAATATAATCTTCTCTTTTTTTGTCATCGAAGATATCTTCATCTTCTTCATTAGTGGAGTATCTTTCCTCATTAATGTAGAAACCTTTTTGTTTCCTTTGACTTTTATTCCTTTTTTGAAATGATTTATTTCCATACTTTTTATCAACATTGTTAGAGTCCTTATGGGGACTCTTAGCCATAAAATGTCCTACTTCACCAAAATTGAAACACTTTAAAGGTAAATTTCCTTTATACTTAGCGAAACCTCTTTGTAGCTTTTTGAAAAAATTAGCTTCCTCTAGATTTGATCCAACATAAGAATCTAGATCAACTTACTTCTTGGATACTCTAAATGTCACCTCTTTCCTTATAGAATCCTCACTTTTAAACCTCATTTCAAAAGCATTCAAAATTCCATTTAATTCAATCATCTTCAAAGCATTTAAATCTTTAGCTTCCTCAATAGTTGAGACTTTAGAATCAAACCTTATAGGGAGAGATCGGAGTACCTTTTCACAACATTTCTTTCTTTCATTTCTTCACCAAGACCCTGATGGAGTTGACAACCTTGTCAACTTGGAGCAAGAATGTGACAACATTTTCATCTTCCCTCATCTTTGGACTTTCAAACTAAGATCTATGAGTTAGTAGCTTTTCCTCTTTAAATTTTTTATCTCCTTCATAGATAGTATGCAATTTTTCTCATCGTTCCTTTGATATTTTTCATTGCATCACATTCACAAATTCAAAGTTATTCAATCCACATAAAAGAGCATTCCTTTCCTTAGCATTTGTTTCACAAGATTTCTTTTTGATCAAATCCATAGGAGGTTTTTGAGGAATCTCATATCCCTTTATAAAAAACATGCATATATCAAGTCTTAGAGCCATCAAGTAGGAATCCATCCTAACTTTCCAAAATGTATATTTGGATCCAATTAATGAGTGGTGCTTTATTTGCAGACAGTCCTTCTTGAGCAACTGAGTGTGCCATCCTAAAACAACATTAAGCTATTAGGCTTCTTCAAAGGAACAAGACTCTAATACCAATTGAAGGGCACATAATCTATTAAGAGGGGGTGGGGTGAATCAGTAAAAATTCTTAACTTCAACTCAAATATTAGATCATATAACTTGAATCTTCACTACTAATAATCAAGCATTGAGCACACATTCACACAATTGAACACCATATGTATTTGGAAACCCAATATGGGAAAAAACATAGTGAGAATATCTACTTGGAACTACGGTCCAAATCCAACCTCACAAATCATGAATATAACAGGTGAATTTTATAATATGAAGTAGGCACCAACCTACCAGAGACACCAATCCCCTAATGTATTTGTAGGCATCAACCTACTAGAGACACCAATCCCTAATACAATGAACTAAGCACCAACTCTACAAGTAGAACATTAGTCCTACTAAAATACACAAATAAAGCTTGTAGATCTTCTACATAGCTGAATACACCTTATACATGTTCCAAAGTCACTTTATATACTCTTCCACTCTTCATATGATATTTTGATAAGGACAAAAATTTTGAGATGCAACTCTTCCTTTTATATCCACCACCTTCTCTTCAATTTACACTTGTGGAAAAATATACTTCACATTGTGCATCCACACAACTAAGGAATATATACATGGAATTGAATTAACATTCTTCTATGCCAGCTAGGGATTTGTAAATAGCTAGGATGACATAAGGTGGACCTAAATTCAATTTTCATGAAATGTGTAATAGTCTAGTCCAAAATCAAATTTGTTTCTATTAAAAGATCATGATGTCATGTGCTACCACATGAACCTTAATAATGTTCTATCTTGACACCATATGTAAGATTTAAATGCCACACACAACTAGCCATTACCACATAGGCCTCAAACAATAATTGGATGACAAGCAAACATAAAGAACCTTTTGTCAATACAATCATTTTTTGCATGTTGAACATATCCTCTAGAAACTCTAAAATATGATAGAATATGTGTAGACATAATCTCCTCTCAAACCATACAGCCTACAACACCTCCACAAAGTAGACTTGAGAAACACTAAACCATCACTGAACTGAAACATTCTAGTATAGCCTTTTGAATCACCTCTATCATAGTGAATCAATACTTGCATGATATTGCAAGCATACAACAGTCACACATACTTTTAGAACACACACTTTTATTATATTTCTTGATTTAGTGATATGATAGTATAATTTCCAACATAAAGAGGTATGCAACCACACTGATCTTCTGGCATACAACATACTTCCAAAAATATAACTGGTAACATATATTTCTCTGCCTCACTATTTGTTTTGTTTATTGAGTAATAGCCTTGAGGACCATAAGAAAAATACTAGGAGATACCCTATTCTTCATCCTGGTCTTATTAGGTTAATATATGAGCACTATCAAAGCATGTCAGCTTTATCCAAACCTATTGCCTCCACGGTGTCTAAGGACTATGACACAGACAATGGGGGTTCAGAGAATCAGCCTTACCAAGAGAGAATTGTTGAATCCCACCTGTCCTCTGAGTTGTCTGGTGAGAAAACCGAGCCTAGAAAACCCCATCTTGCTAAATTTAACTCTGAGACCTACCCCGATTGCTCTGTCCCCTTAAAGAATCTCGCTCTCAAGGGATCCCCTGCCAACAAGTTGGTTTCCTACTACGCTGACTCTTTGGAGGACAAAGCTGAGAACCTTGAAGTTAGCAAAAAAAAATTTCCCTCCCCTCCTACCTCTTTCAGAGCTGATAGTACCATATTTCCTAACTCTCCCAACCTAGATGATGTTAACCTCATCTTAGACCGGGTTCAGTATGGCGATATTCTTGCCTCTGCAACAAATGGCATTGGTGACATTTTCAGGGTTTTGAAATGGACCTATCAAGAAATTAACAATCTTAATCAAAGAAATAGGGCTTTGTACAACAAGTCGGAGGAACTAGAACTGAAGTTGACCGCTCTCAGTAATGAAGAAGGAAAACGGAAAAAGAACAGTACTGGAACAGGAGAAGGTGACATTGAGGATAAGTACAAGACTTTGGAAGCTGAAATGGTCAAAATAAAAAATAACATGCAAATTGTTGTGGAACAAAACCATAAAATGGCTAGGCATAATTCCATCATCATCAATGCTATGTCTGAAAAGTTGGAAAAGACGCAACAAGGCTTGCTAGTCGTTGACCTAAAAGAGGACAAGGATAAAAGCAAGAACAAGGATCATGGTATTTTGAAAAGGACTCGTGCAAACCTTAAAAGGAAAGCGCCTCCTACTACCCAGATGGTTCAGATTTTAAAGAGGGGGGTTCAGGATATGAATGATTTGGAAGCTAAGACTGTGGATTTATTAAAGGCCCAAATTTAGTTGTTGTTGGGCGTTTTGCCTAGATTTTTGGTTTTGTGGTCTTCGCTAGACTTTTTGGTGGCTGTGGACTTGTCTTGTTGTTGTTTTTATATCCTTTCTGCTTTTGGTGTCTTTAACGATCCTATCTTTCGTTTGTAAACTTTGTGGTTTCGGTCCCTGTAAAACCCCTTTTTCCTCTTTCAAAAACATATATTTCTGTAAATCTTTGGAACTCAAAATGGTATGACAAGAATATAATGATAATTCGAGTACTATCACATACTTAGCCTTACACCTTTGACATCAATCGTCTTACTACATCAATGAAAACCTTTGACATCAATGACAACCTTTGTTCAATAGATATAAAGAAATAAAATTTTGAATGAGTCTCATCTTTCAGAACATGGGCCTTAATGTGTCAAAAATATTGATAAATAATAAGGGATAGGTTAGCTATAGATACCAGGTGCGCTCTAGTTAATATTTTTTTTAATTATAGGTGGGTGCACTCTAGTTAAATAAAATGAAGGATTAGTTCTAATGTTTCTCTATGAAGTGCTATGTAAGTTAATATTTTACTCTTGTTTTATTCATATTAAGATGCCTAGAAATATTATCATGTTTTATTATATTGTACTTTGTTATTGGACTTGATCAACCCAATAACTTTGTACATGTGTATTTGAATTCTTTTTAGGGTATCTTTGTACTTGTTTTAATTCAATTATACTTGACGCATAGGAAAAGAAGATACTCATGCAGTTTGAAATGCATGATTATCATCTTATAATATTTTGAGTATATAGATTATATAGTTCAACAATGAGTGACTACATAGTATGTGATATGCATTCCATTCACTAGGTAAGTGTTATGTCAACACACGATAATAATTTTATAAATTTAATTTTGGAGTTACATGCAAGTAATGAAAACATCTATATTAAAGAAAAAGGGTTACATGAGAGAAAATTGATAAAGTTTAAATATATGTGATTAAACATATAAAATAGCATTAGTTTCTTTGATTGTAATTTCCTTATATGTAGTATGTAGTTCTTGTCATAATTTTCATTGGAAAAAAATGGTTCTCTTGAAAATACTTGTTAATTTAAAATTAAAAAGAGAGAAATCTATGAATTTAAAGAAGAAAAGGATGTAGATGAAGTTAAAAATATATATAGAAACATTATAAAGAATAAAGATATTCAATATCAGTTTCTTCAATTATTGATATGTATTTTTTGAGTTGTGATGTAGATTCATCTAATGCTACTGAGGACATCGAGTAATTTACAAGGGGAGAATTTTTATGTAGATTTTTACCCAAGAGAAGAGAAAACTATGAAATAACCCTTTAGAATTAAAAGGAAGATAGAAAATAAAGGATATTATGATCCTTTGGTTAAAAGAGAGATTAATAAAGAATGTGTATAAACACTCTTTAAAAAGAGGAAGAATAATTATTTATTTAAATAATTATTAAAAAGAAACCTTTATGAAAGGGTGTGATGGTTTAGAAACTACCCCTTAAATCTTATATAAAGCATTTATGTGAGACTTGGAAAGGGGCATGGAGAACATTCAAGGAGAGAAGAGAAAAAGGAAAAGATAGATTAAGAGGGCACAAAAGGAGTGAAGGTTAGGATCATTGGTTGGCATTGGGGCATTTGGAGAAGGGGTGTCATAAGGGAAGTAAGTAAGCATGAATGAATCAATTAGAGCCTAAAAACACTAATAACTCAAAAAATTAAGATAATACAAACCCATACTCAATGAAACTGATTTGAAAAGAATTCAAAATAATGTAATCTAAGAAATTGAAGATAAATAAAAGAAATTAAATCACTAGGAAGTGCAAACCTTCAATCTCATTATGGATTGATGTATAATTGTGATGTGGACTAATGAATTGAATGCATAATCCATGTTGCAAAAGCTTGATATGAGAGGATTTGATTCATAAAATAGGATCTAAAATGATTAAGAAATGACATAAAAATTCTAGAGAGTTTCTATGATTATGAGGATTATGAGTGATTTTCATGTTGATGAAAGCTTGTTTTATAGATTTTCGAAATTATGATAGATGGTCAAGATTGATTTTGAAGATCAATGGATGAGAGGAAATTAAGGAGGTGAGTGTAACACCCCCACCAAGGAATCCCAGAGGACAACATTGAACAAGGTCAAATTAATGGAAAAAAAAATTAAAAAAACAAATAACTATAGAATGCATAACATAATATAATAATCTAGTCCTAGTTCCTTTAAGGTTCCTAGACTGCGCTACTCACAAAACAAGATTTCTAGAAACATTTCATCAATGATAAGATGACATGATCGATTTAACATGTAAGGTTCATTTTAAAGCACCAAATTAAGTGATCTTATATTACTCACTTCCATAATGTAACAACTGATACTCAAGATTTAAATATCATTTTCTAGCTAACATGTGAATGATGCATTAATTTACAATACTCTTTACAAGAAGGAATCATCAATAATTGTTACATCATTGCAATAATTACAAAATTTCTCCCTCTAGTACATGTAGGAAGATTACATTAAATTACATTAAGAGATACAAATGAAAATACAATCCAATATACAAATACATGATAGGATAGCTTCACAACTTGAATGGGAACTGGAGTCCACAATACAAACATCAATCTCCATGCACACAGACATGTAGCAAGAATACCCAATGGAGGAAAAGCACCAACCTCCCGACTATGTGGAACCTTGAGGTCCACCCCCCATGCTAGGAGATAACACAAGGTCCCACATTCAAGAAAGTCAGGAAAACAACAGGCTAACATAAGCAAAAGGGTTATACATAACACCACAACAAAACTACTAACAACACCAATACTTTCAACACTTACATCACTTCCAGATGCACTCACACATCAAAGAGAAAAATAAAACTAGGGAGTGCTAGACTGCAATACGGAGGAGTGTCATTGCATGGTCCCAGAATGGCTTGTCCTAGTAGTCTCTCACTAGACCCCAACCCCCATCTATGGTTGTCTTTGTAAACCTCTCACTAGGTCCAAGCCCCATAGGGTGACACATGCGGAACTAACTTTCCTTTCATGAGGATAAGGTAGTTGATCTTGCCAACTAGGACTTCTCAACCCATCCTTAGCCTATATTAGCACTACAGGAAATGGGTGAGGCATCCATTATCTTGATTAATGTGAATTCTACCCATCCCCCTAATTCATTATTAAGGTTATCACTAGATTAAGAAACCCTCCAATGGGTTATCTTGGACACTACTTTGGGTTTCGACCCCCATTGAGAGCCACTCCCCCTACTTGTAACTAGAAAACCCTTCAATAGAATAACATTACAACATCTCATAAATCCATACATAGATAGGAGGAAACACCCTTAGGGATTGTGTTCGTACAATACACATGACCATCAACATATCCAACCACTTCCAAGGTTAAACAACCCTAAGGACCATACATACAATTATACCCCCTCCTAGGCCTCTGGAAACCAACATACTAAGCACACTTCCCAATGCCACAGAACCTTAAACATACACTACACAGATGACATCCACCTTACAATTACATAATCACTTAGCCCAAAAGACAAGACACCATTGTTTAATACAAACTATTAGTCATAGCAATTTAATAATTTAAAATTTTGATTACACATATTTACATTGTTATTATCTAATCTACAAATCATTCAATTTTCTATATTTGAATAAATCAATTCACTTAATTTTATACACAATTAAATATTCATTTTAATAATAACTACCCGATTATAATCTTTTATTTAAATAACATTTTATTTATTCATATAAGAAAAATCATTCTTCACTATTAACCAAAATATAATATAATATATATATACATATATATACATATATATGCATACATATATATATATATATATGCATACATATATATATATATGCATACATATATATATATATGCATACATATATATATATATATGCATACATATATATATATATATATATATATTATTAATAAAATGAAATCATATTATATTTAATTCCAATCGATTTACATATATGTTATTGATAAAAAGAAATCATACTAAACATTATCAACTTTAAATTGCAATACACAGAATGTTGCAGAGGCAGCGACAACACAAATATTAGGGGGAAATGCTTTACAAGAAAGAAAAAAATATAAAGGAATGTTGATAAAAATCTAGGGATAAGATTGAAACAAGATAATAATATGCGTGTCAGGGAAAAAGATCAAGAAGCAGTTATAAATGATGAAGAACTAGTGTGAGGCAGCGACCTTAGGAGCTCTCTAGGGTATGAAACGCCAAAAAGCAAGATATGCTTAGAAAAAAAATGGCGTGCTTTAAGGATATGGAGTATTTCCATAGAAAGAAGGTGGTGTTTCAGTGGGTTACCAAGGGACAAAGTCACAGCACTAATATTTGAACGGCTCTGAAACAACAATCTTTTATACATGCTAATATTGCTCAATTTTAATGAGGATGCATAAGGCAAAAACTAAGGAGCTGCATGACCTGGAACATAGAAAATTGGAGAAGGAAACAAAATCGTGTCTATGCAGTTGAGGGATATTCAAAGGCTCATATGAAGATGAGATGAGGATTGTATAAAAATTCGTTGGAAGATTGGAAGGATCATGCAAGGTGATCGATAGATTGCCAAGAGGGTTGCGCGATGTTTGAGCATACATTCCAAGTGAAAAATAATCCAATATGGTCATCGAGAACATAGAACAAGGTTTTTAACATAAAAATGCATTGACAAAAGCAATCTGAACATTTTGTTCAGGATAGAGGTTCTACCATTATCGCTTCTGATATATATATATATTAAATTACTTAAGGCATTCGAATACATTTATCAGTTGTTTTTATTCTAGAATAAATAAATAAATGTCTCATTTCCCGGCAAAATAGAATAATCAAACATTCATTTTCAAAAGGTAGATGGAGATAAATCCATTGCATTGATCAAACACTTAGAAGAGAAAATGTAAATAAAGAGAAAAAAATCAAAATCCAACCTGGATCCAATGCTTGGCAAGGACAGGAATTTGATGTCAAGCTCAAACTTTCACTGCAAATTTCAACTTCTCCAATTTCACAATCCAAATTTCCAAAAAAACACAATTCCCAGCCAAAATCAACAATATAAGAAAATTTTTACAGACAATTTTCTCCCCTCAATAGAATCGAATGAATTCCCCCCAAAACCAAAATGTTTATAGGAAAAAGAAGGATGTCCGTTGTACGGGAAATACCAACCAACTTCAAAACGGATTAAAGTTAATTTTAATTTATTAAATCAATGGTTCAAACAATTAAAAGCATCTTGTTTAAAATTATAATTTGGGTAAATATAATTGATACCCAATTTCACACAAATGGTAAAACCATTTACCCACATTTACTCACACGTAATAATTAATTAAATAGCTCAACTTTATAATATTCTATTTATTTACCATATTATTATTATTTCTAATTATAACATTACACTATAAATTTATTTTATTATTAACTATGATTATATATTTATTTATCAAAGTATACCCTTTTACTAGCAATTGATTTTAATTAATAAGATAACCAAAGGCATTTTATGAAGAAATTTAAATTAAATAAAAATCAAATGCCAATTAATTACCTGACCACTATCTAGGGTCGAAATACAAACCTTAAGCAACACTGACTGACCAAACTGACATACTGACAATACTAACGGGGTGCCAAACTGGATACTCATCCTCTTTGAGGATGATGGCTAGGGTATGGGATCAAGTGTTATCTTTGATCAACTAATACATTGGGTTCAAGGCACACTCAAACCTACCAATTCAGGAGGAGTCGATGCCTGGTACCTACAACCTACAACACACAAAACGAGACTCATGCATATACATGTAAATAGACACACTGTGAAAAGCAATCAAAATGTCGCAGGGTATTCACGAGTGAGTGATGCAACACTATCCCTTTCACTCAATCACCTCAGTAAGAACAACACCTAGTAATCAAATCAACTCATATAACAATCAGCCATATAGTAATCAGGACAAGAACAATCACATGATAATCACATAGTGCTTGTGATAGGGTTAGTCTTGATAATCAAAATAGATCTTCATAGTCACCTGAATAAAACCATATGATAATCATAACATGTGCATAAAACCTCAAGTATTTGAAAGTTTCATCAATGGCATCATCATAACAATAAGTCTAACATCATATAATGTATCATAATTTCTCATCATAAAATAGATCAATTGTCATTCTATCAGGGAAAAAGTATGAGAGGTGCTACATCCTCCCCCTCTAGGATCATGCTTACTCTTGGAAGCCCTGCAAATAAGAAAGGGTACAACTCCAGCATCCAAGATGCATCCTCCCAAGTGGCCGAAGACTCATCATTAGGATCCCACTGGATCCTCACCAGCTCAATTTATCGACCCCTAAGGGTGAGTCTCTTGTGCTACATAATTCCCACAAGCTCCAGAGCTAGTTGCATGTCCTCTACCTGCAAGACATTCTAATCAAGAACATGTGAAATATCTGGATAGTATGGCCTGAGAACAATAACATGAAATATGTTGTGGATACGCGATAGACTGGGAAAAAAAGCAAGATGATACACAAAAGGGTTGATCCTCTCCAAAACCTTGAATGGCCCACCAAAACGCGGTGCAATCTTAGAGCCTTTCCATATCAGATTAGACTCTTTCACGGACACACCCGATCACCAACAGAAAATTGGCGATCAACTCTATGAGCATTTGTATACTTCTTATGTCTTTCCTGCGCTGCCACCAAATTCTCTCTAATGTGAATCACCTATTTTTCTATATCCTGAAGCATCTTTTGTCCTAGGAGGACTCTTTCCTCAAGATGATCCCAACTCAATGGGGTCCAATAAGGATCACCACACAAGGCCTGAAAAGGGGACATACCGATAGAACTGTGGTACCCATTGTTATACACAAACTCCACCAAATACAAATAATCCTCCCGAGTCTATTGATCCATGACATACATTCTGAGCATATCCTCAAGTACATGATTAACCCTCTCATTCTACCCATCTATCTCTGGGTGGTAGGTTGAATTGAAGTTCAATTGATTCCCCAACACATGTTGTAAGGACGTCTAGAGTACTAAAGTGAATACCAGATCTCTATCAGAGATGATCCTATGAGGAATCCCATTCAATATAACTATATCCTCCATAAAATCATGGCTACTGAAGAAGCATTATATGAAGACTGAACAGGCAAGAAATCTGCCACCTTAGTTAGCATGTCCATGATGACCATGATGGCATCATGATGACAAGAAGATATTGGTAAGCCTACTATAAAATCCACTGAAATAATATCCCATTTCCATTTTGGGACCAGATGCGGCTGAAGAAGACCTGCGGGGTGTTGATGTTCTACCTTAACCCTTTGGCACTCCAAACACCTTGAGAAAAAATCTGTAATGTCTCTCTTCATCCCAAACCAAAAATACAACTGACGGAGGTCTGCGTGCATCTTCTTGACACCCGAATGAGCTAAGTAGGGTGCCTGATGTGCCTCTAACATAATTAGAGTGTGAAGACCCTCTGAAGGAGGAACATAGATGTGACCTAAGTGTCGCAAGAGACCATATGGATCTAGAGAATAACCTACATATCTTCCCTCCAAGGCTTTGTCTAACTCAACCTATGACTTTGCCTCCTAATACCAACTATCTGTCAGAAGCACTGCAAGGATTTGACTCCTGAAATCTACTCCAAGAGTAACTATTGAAATCTCATGCCTCCGTCAACTAAGAGCATCTACCACAACATTCTCCTTACCTTGGATGTACTTCACCTTAAATTCGTACTCACACAAAAACTCCATCCACCACCTCTGCCTAACATTCAGGTTTGGCTGCATGAATATGTATTGTAAACTACGGTGATCGCTATGCAACTCAAACTGATGCCCTAACAGAAAGTGTCTCCATCTAACCAAGGCATGAATGATGGTGGCTAACTCCAAGTGATGCGTAGGATAGTTCAACTTGTAATCCTTGAGTTTGCGAGACTCATAGGCTATCACGCGACCATCCTACATCAATATTGTTCCTAAACCCTCCAAGGATGCATCAGTACACACCACAAAATCTTCTACAGGATCAGGAACTATCAAGATGGGTGCACTAGTCAACCTCTCCTTGAGAGTCTAAAAGGTTGCCTGACATTGTTCTGACCAAATGAACTTCTTCCCTTTCCTCTAAAGGGATGTGATAGGGTGAGCTATCCTTGAAAATCCCTACACAAACCGTTGGTAATAACCTACTAAGCCCATAAAGTTGCAAACCTCCAAAACATTAGTGGGCTTGGGCTAATCCATGATGGCTTGGATCTTCAAAGGATTCACAGCAATACCTTCTCCTAAAATGACATGCCCCAAATATCTCACCTTTGTCTGAAAAAATTCATACTTTGCCAAATTTGCATATAGTTGGTTCTCCCTCAAACACTGCAATACCTGTTGTAAGTGCTCCTCATTCTCCTCCATAGTCCTAGAATAAATCAAAATTTCATCTAGGAACACAAGGAAAAATCTATCAAGATAGGTGCAGAATACTCCATTCATCAAGATTATAAACACAAATGGTGCATTCGTCAACTCGAATGGCACAACAGTGAACTCATAATGCCCATAGCGAGTGTGAAACGCAGTCTTATGAATATTTACCTCATAAATACACAACTGATGATAACCCTGCTTTAGGTCAATCTTCGAGAACACTTTAGCTCCCTTAATTTGATCAAAGAGGTCATCAATCCTCAGCAAAGGATATATGTTCTTCACCATCACCTTATTCAGTTGTCGATAGTCAATACACAACCAAAGGGATATATCCTTTTTCTTCACAAAAATGACTAGTGCTCCCCAAGGAGAGACACTAGGATGAATGAACCCCTTAGCCAACAACTCCTCTAGCCACAAGTGAAGCTCCTTAAGCTCTTGAGTAGTCATCTAATACAGAGCTCGAGAAATAGGTTCTGTCCTAGGAACTAGATCTATCCTGAAATCGATGTCACGCTTAGGTGGCATCCTTGGAATCTCACTAGGGAAGGTATCTGCAAACTCCCTAATAATAGGATGATCTTCAAGGGACACCTCTCAACTCTCCCCTAACTCCAAATCATTAACCCTCATAGTAAACAACCAACAACCCTGATGCATACATCTCTTTAACTACATAGAAAAAATCATACGCAAAGAGATGGGTCTTTGAGTGCCAACTACCTCTATCTCCCTACCTAAATCATCCAAACACTACACTGATTTACACCAGCATTCAATAATTGTTTGATGAGCCTCCAACCAATCCATACCCAACACTATTTCATATGATCCTAAGGGTATGATGTAAATATCCATAGTGGTAGAGTTTTGGAAAGAGAAACTGCAAATTCTTTCAAGTGTTTTCATTGATGGAAACCCTAGTCGGTGGCTGATCCGTACGTCATCATTTTCTCCCACCGGTAGTCAATTTGCAAACAATCAAAAGAACAGAGCATTCGGCAGTTTAGTGATCATCGATTCATGGCAGATTTTTTCTTACTATTTTGAGTTGTGGATCTCATGGGAGGTTTATCAGTATATTTCTTATGTTATCCAAAAATCTTAGTGCCTTGTACCAAACGATGTGTAAGTTTGGAGATCCGGTTGATATATTTATGTTTATCAGTGTTTTGTGGCCAACTAAGTTGATATAATGTGTTGTGGATATTCAAGGAATGTTTATTTGAATATTTTTGTGTTTGAACATTATGTTTTGGTTCCAAGTTAAGTTGTGGATGACCGTTGTGGATGGGCATTGGATATTACTCAAGATTTGAGCCAACAGTTGCTAATATTTTTAACTTTTATTGAAGCCGACTTGTAGCGACTAAATCCTTTGTTGCAGATATATATAAGTGATCAGTTATATCATTTTTTGTGTGCAAAATATGTGTTGAAGGGTGTATGTGATTATCTGAAGGTTGATTAAGTGATTATGCATAGTTTCACTTGTGCATCAAGTTTTTTGTAGTGCGAGTTTGTGCAGAACAGAGTAGAATTGTTGAATCAGTCAAAAGGATAGAGGATCAACTATTGAGATTAACCAGAACTAAAATCAATCATTTGCAGGTGTTATTCCTTCAGTTCATTCTCTTGGATCTAATCCAAACCATTGTAAGGTAGTGAACCTTTCTATTTTGAGCAGTGAGCTCCAGGCAATGTGCCTGAATGCAAGTGCATATCCGTTTTGTAATCTTTCTTTTGGGTACACTTAGATTATATTGTGGATTGGCCATCCACCATGGTTTTTCCCCTAACAGGGTTTCCACATAAAAATCTTGGTGTTATGGTGTAGTGATTGTTTTCTTTATGTTCATGTATATTTATTTTGTTGAAAGTCTAAGTGAGTTTAAGATCAGAATAATAAATCTAATTTTTGCACAACACTAATTCACCCCCACTCTTAGTGTTGCTTGTTTCCAACATAGAGTACCAATCCTCAACCCACATCCATACACAAGGGATTCTACTGCTACTCTAGCTCCTAAGGCCAATTTAACCTACCACCTAATAACCTACTTTGCTGCCACCAACCCACATCACTCCACTAAAGAAGAGGAAATGAATGAATTAGAAGCACCAGAGTCAAAAAGGATAGAAATTCCAATACCTTGCAACACACCTATGGTCTCCACAATTGTTTCATGATGCTCTACTTGGCAGTTATCAACCACTGAAAAAACTCTATGAGACCTACCTGCATCACCCACTGTCGACTCTAAGGCTATCGGCCTCTAATTGAATCTTGATGTGCTCTTCTATGGACACTTCCTTGCTATATGGCCCTATTGGCTGCAAGAAAAACATCATTTATCTCTATCATACCCCCTACAACCTAAGGGTATACTGGACTACTAGAAGCTACCTCTACTAACTACAAATTGTGTGCTCTGAGCTGGCTGGTTGGAATGATAGTGATTGGCTTGCTGCCAATTGCAGTTTTTCCTAGATTGAGAACCACTATCTCGTTGAAACTGAAAATTCCTAGGTTTCGATTGGGAACGCTACAACTATTGTCCACCCTCGGTGGGCGCATGATGGCCCCTAGAGGAACCCGCTACTTGAGACTAACTACCTCTAGACCTAAAGCCTGCTGAAGGCACACTTCCAATCTGTACACATGTTTGTCCTCCTAGCACCATGGTCAGGTTCTCCTCTACCAATTGAGCCTTCTCTACTACCACCTCCATGGTCTTTGGTTCAAAGACACAGACTCCCCCACTAATATAGGCATTCAAACCCCTAATAAAATTTTGTACCAACATGGCCTCATCATCCCCAATACCTGCATACTGCTTGAGTTCAAATAATTTATGCTCGTACTACTCCATAACATAGCCATCTGCCTCAACTCATGAAACTCGTCAACATGATGCTACCTCCAGTGATCTGACAAAAAACAAGCTCTTTGAACCTCTCTAGAAACATCTCCCAAGAAACTAAACCAATATCCAAATGCAATTTTTGTTCCTCCAACCGCCACCATGTAGAAGTAAAACCCCTAAGGTGCATGATGGTGCATCTCACATTGGTGTTACTACCATATAGGTGCATGGAAAAACACCTATCCAAATCTATCAACCATGTCTCAGCCTCCAAGCCACCACTAGAACCATCGAAGGTTGGAGGGCGTGATCTCAAGAGATCCCTCATATGACCTACTAAAATAGTCTCTTGCTCCACTGTGACATCTCTCCTCCTAGGAGACCTTTCTCTCTCTCTATCCCTATGCCCCGAGTGTTGAGATTCCCCTTGCTGATTATCCTCCTATCCAGGGCCTAGGCAGACAAGGATCTCCTCAAGAAAAAGACATAACTGAGCTCCCTCTAACTCTGGTTGACCATGATTCTGACCCCTGCTTCCCTGATCATTCTGAGAGCCCTGATGTTCCTCACGATCACCCTCGTGAGTATCCTGAGAAAGGGTGTTCTAGTGGTTAGCCCCATGGACACCCCCTCAACCTCTACCATGACCCCGACCTCGAACTTTAGGCATCTTCCTACAAAAAAAACCACCAAAGGACAAGTCTAAGGTTGTTCAAAAAGGATGGAAAAAAGGGGAAAAACATAATCTCAAGAGTCCAAGCAACTAGGACAACATAATGGGCTCATATGAAACTAGAGTACCCAGTGTTAGAACTTGGGCTCTGAAATCGAGTGTAACGTCCCCACCAAGGAACCCTAGAGGACAAAACTAAACAAGGTCAAATTAATGGAAGAATTTTTTAAAAAAAAACAAATAACTATAGAATGCATAACATAATATAATAATCTAGTCCTAGGTCCTCTAAGGTTCCTCGATTGTGCTACTCACAAAACAAGATTTCTAGAAACATTTCATCAACGATAAAGATGACATGATCGATCTAACATATAAGGTTCATTTTAAAGCACCAAATTAGGTAATCCTATATTACTCACTTCCATAATGTAACAACTGATACTCAACAAATAAAGATCATTTTCCAGCTAACTAACACATGAATGATGCATTACTTTATAGTACTCTTTACAAGAAGGAATCATCAATAATTGTTACATCATTACAATAATTACAACATTTCTCCCTCTAGTACATGTAGGAATATTACATTAAATTACATTAAGAGATACAAACGAAAATATAATCCAATATAAAAATACATGATAGGATAACTTCACAACTGGAATAGGAACTGGAGTCCACAGTGCAAAGATCAATCTCCACACACGCAAACATGCAACAAGAATACCCAATAGAGTAAAATCACCAACCTCCCAACCATGTGGAACCCTGAGGTCCACCCCCCATGCTAGGATATAACACAAGGTCCCACATTCAAGACAATCAAGAAAGCAACAAGATAACATAAGCAAAAGGGCTATACATAACACCACAACACTGCTAACAACACCAATAATTTCAACACTTACATCACTTCTAGAGGCACTCACACACCAAAGAGGAAAATACAACTAGGGAGTGCTAGAATGCAATAGGAAGGAGTTTCACCACATGGTCCTAGCATGGGTTGTCCTGGCAGTCTCTCACTAGACCCCGACCTCCATCTATGGTTGTCCTGGTAAACCTCTCACTAGGTCTCGACCCCATAGAGTGATACATGTTGAACCAACATTCCTTTCATGAGGAAAAGGAAGTTGATCTTGCCAACCAGGCCTTCTCAACCCATCGTTAGCCTATACGAGCACTACAAGAAATGGGTGAGGCATCCATTATCTTGATTAATGTGAATTCTACCCATCCCCCTAATTCATTATTAAGGTTATCACTAGATTAAGAAACCCTCCAATGGGTTTTCCTGGACACCACTTTGGGTTATGGCCCTCATTGAGAGCCACTCCCCCTACTTGCAACTACAAAACCCTTCAATAGAATAACATTACAACATCTCATAAATCCATACATAGACAAGAGGCAACACCCTTAGGGATTGTGTTCGTACAATACACATGACCATCAACATAGCCAACCACTTCCAAGGTTAAACAACCCTAAAGACCATACATACAATTATAACCCCTCCTAGTTCTCTAGAAACCAACATACTAAGCACACTTCCCAATGCCATAGAACCTTAAACATACACTACACAGATGACATCCACCTTACAATTACATAATCACTTAGCTCAAAATACAAGACACACATTGTTTAATACAAACTATTAGTCATAGCAATTTAACAATTTAAAATTATGATTACAAATATTTACATTGTTATTATCTAATCTACAAATCATTCAATTTTCTATATTTGAATGAATCAATTCACTTAATTTTATACACAATTAAATATTCATTTTAATAATAACTACTCGATTAGAATCTTTGATTTAAATAACATTTTATTTCTTCATATAAGAAAAATCATTCCTCATTATTAACCAGAATATAATATAATATATATACATACATACATATACATATATATATATATATATATATATTATTAATAAAACGAAATCATATTATATTTAATTCCAATCAATATGCATATATGTTATCGATAAAAATAAATCATAGTAAACATTATCAACTTTAAATGGAAATACACAAAATGCTGCAAAGGCAACGATGACACAAATATTAGGGAAAAATGCTTTACAAGAAAGAAAGAAAAAAACATAAAGGAACGTTGATAAAAAACCAAGGATAAGATTGAAACAAGCTAGTAAGTGAGGGAAAAAAATCAAGAAGCAGTTATAAATGATGAAGAACTAGTGTGAGGTGGTGACCTTAGGAGCTCTCCAAGGTATGGAATGCCAAAAAGAAAGATATGTGCAGAAAAAGAATGGTGTGATTTAAGGATATGGAGTCTTTCCATCAAAAGAAGAAGGTGGTGTTTCACTGGGTTATCAAGGGACAAAGTCACAATAATAATGTTTGAAAGGCTCTGAAACAACAATCTTTTATGTAGGCTAATATTGCTCAAGTTTAATGAGGATGCATAAGGTGCAAACTAAGGAGGTGTGCAACCTAGAACATGGAAAATTAGAGAAGGAAAGAAAATCGTGTCTATGCAATTGAGGAATATTCAAAGGCTCATATGAAGATGAGATGAGGGTTGTATAAAAATTCATTGGCAAATTGGAAGGATCATGCAAGGTGATCGATAGATTTCCAAGAGGGTTGTGCCACGTTTGAGCATATAGTCCAATTGAAAATTTCTCCAATACAATGGTCGAGAACACAAAACAAGGTTTTTAACATAAAAACGCATCGACAAAAGCAATCTAAACATTGCGTTCAGGATAGAGGTTCTACCATTATCACTTCTAATGATATATATATTGAATTACTTAAGGCATTCGAATACATTTATCAATTTTTTTTATTGTGGAATAAATAAATAAATGCCTCATTTCCCAGCAGAATAGAATAATCAAACATTCATTTTCAGAAGGTAGAGGGAGAGAAATCCATCACATTGATCGAACACTCAGAAGAGAAAATCTAAATAAAGAGAAAAAAAATCAAAATCCAACCTAGATCCAACGCTTGGCAGGGATGAGAATTTGATGTCGAGTTCAAACTTTCACTGCAAATTTCAACTTCTCCGATTTCACAATCCAAATTTCCAAAAAACCACAATTCCCAGCCAAAATCAACAATATAAGAAAAAATTTACAGACAATTTTCTCCCCCCAACAGAACCGAATGAATTCCCCCAAAAAAAAAACATTTACAGGAAAAAGAAGGATGACCGTTGTACGGGAAATCCCAACCAACTTCAAAACGGATTAAAGTTAATTTTAATTTATTAAATCAATGGTTCAAACAATTAAAAGCATCTTGTTTAAAATTATAATTTGAGTAAATATAATTGATACCTAATTTCACACAAACGGTAAAACCATTTACCCACATTTACTCACACATAATAATTAATTAAATAACCTGACTTTATAATATTCTATTTATTTACCATATTATTATTATTTGCTAATTATAACATTACATTATAAATTTATTTTATTATTAACTATGATTATATATTTATATATTTATTTATCAAAGTATGCCCTTTTACTAGCAATTTATTTTAATGCATAAGATAACCAAAGTCATTTTATCAGACAATTTAAATTAAATAAAAACTAAATGCTAATTAATTACCTAACCACTATCTAGGGTCGAAATACAAACCTCAAGAAACACTGATTAACCAAACTGACATACTGAAAATACTGATGGGGTGCCAAACCGGATACTCATCCTCTTCGAGGATGATGGCTAGGGTAGGGGATCAAGTGTTATCTCTGATCAACTAATCCATTAGGTTGAAGGCATGCTCAAACTTGCCAATTCAGGTGGAGTCAATGCTTGGTGCTTGCAACCTACAACACACAAAACGGTTGTGCATATACATGTAAACACACACTGTGAAAGGGAATCACAATATCGCAAGGTACTCATGAGTGAATGATGTAACACTATCCCTTTCATTCAATCACCTCAGTAAGAACAACACCTAGTAATTGAATCAACTCATATAACAATCAACCATATAGTAATTAGGACAAGAACAATCACATGATAATCACATAACAATCATGATAAGATAATCACATAGTGCTCATGATAGGGTTAGTCCCCATAATCAAAAATGATATTCGCAGTCACCTGAATAAAACCATATACTAATCATAACATTTGCATAAAACCTCAAATATCAGAAGTGTCATCAATGGCATCATCATAACAATAAGTCTAATATCATATAATTTATCATAATGTCTCATCATAAAATAGATCAACTGTCAATCTATCAGGGAAAAAGTATGAGAGGCACTATAGTGAGTGTGGATCAATTAGGATCAATGGTTGAGGATTCATGAGAGCTCAAAATATCCCTAATTTCATAGAAATAGGTTGAAGATATTTTGAAGTAGAGGGAAGAATTTGAATTTGAAAAGGGAATATTCTTTGGGAATATTCTTTATAGAAGTTGGAGAGTTGGAAGGAAATTAGTTAATTAAACAATTATAAAAATTATTAAATTGTGAGGATGAGGAATTAAGATTTTTAATTAAATAATTAGGAATTATTTAATCAAGAGGGATTATTAGCATGAAAATGGTGAATTAATCAAATAACTTTAATTATTTAATTAATAGGGGAATAAAGTGAATTTAACTAAATATTTAGACATTATTTAATTAAATGGAGGAATAGGGTGATAATAAAGAAAAATGATGTTAGTAAGTGGAATCAAGGTGTGTGATATAGTTAGTACATTTTTAGGTGTCAACATTTTGCTCGTCTTTGAAGTAATGTACATGTGTTATTTCAAATACCTAATGCTACTCACATTTTAAAAAAAAAAAACTCGATTTTACTTGATGTCCCACTATGCCTTAGTGGATGAAGGAACGATGGTAGGCTACCTCGTCACGAGATTGGTTGAAAAAAATAATTTTTGGGTCGAACCCGAACAAGGTGAAGGGAGTAGTTTTGTCAAGAAGAGGACAAAAAATAAGTCCTAGGAAGCCTCAATACTAATCAAGAGGGATAGCCAAGACTAGAAAAATGAGTTGCAAGGAAAAACCCTAGGTTTTTCTAGGCATACGTGTTCATTTGGGTGAATTTTAGTCTCATTTGTACACTTTTCTTCATGAGTTCAGAGAGCCTTTAGAGATTCTTGCTTCTAGACTTTGTAGTAGAGTTTCAAATATTATTATTTTATAGATATTTTTGTATCCATGTGTTTGATGTAGATAGGTTTTATGTTGTATACACATTCATCGGCTATGGATAGCCTCGTATATATTTTGATGTATATCACACACTTGATATGTATCATGACAGTCATTTTCTAATATATATATATATATATATATATATATATATATATATATATATATATATATATATATATATATATATATGAGATGAGAGATGATTGATGCGACCATTATATGGTGTTTATTGTATGCATTTATCTTTAATGATGTATGATGTATGGTGTTTATTGTATGCATTGATCTTTTATGATGTATGAAATATGATTATGGATGCAAATGTATGTATGTGTGGATGTATTAGGTTATTTCATGTTTCCATGATGTGATGATGTGATGATGGATATCTATTTATTATGCTTATGATGTGATGTACATTTCTAATTATCTGTGGATGTAGGATGTATGGTGATGGATGATGATATGATCATGATTTCTTTTTATATTTTTATATGGTATATCATGATTATGCAGGATATATGCTATGAGATGGTATTGGTGTTTTATGGATGTAGTGTGGATTCATATATATTTGGTATATCACAATACTTGGATAGAAAATTTTAGTATGGATAGAGATAGAATAATGAAATAGAATGAGAATAGAATGAGTAGAATAGGATGATGATGTTGATCAAGATATCAATAAACCTATGATTATTTTGAGATTTTATTGGATATGTGATGAGATAGGATAGATGATTTTTCCTTTATTTTTAGATTATACAACATATCATAGAGAAATCCTTATTTGATATAGCAAGTAGATACGATGCACCAAGGTATGAAGAACCAAGGTGACGCTATATCTATTGCATGGACTTTGACTTGCAAATAGATAGGAGTATCCTTGTTCATACCTGGCATACAAACACCTTATTATAATAATGTGAGAGAATGGATCCATTGAAGTAAGGAGACCAATGCACAAAAGGTATGAAGAACATGATATGCTTTCATTTGTTGTGTTTGTTGGAAATTCCCCCATTACATACCCTTTTAGACATGCCAAGATATTGAAGATCAAGATAGTTTTGAGTGAGTGATGTAAATGACACAAAAAGATAAAACCAAAAGAAAAGATCAAGATAAAAAAAAATAGCAATGTCATCATATCTCTTGCTAGAGATAGTTGTTTTTAGTTGATATCCAAAATTATGTCTATTATAGGAAATATATATCCATTAATACATCCATTCGATGTTGATTATTTAAATGTTTAGGCTGTTGATATGAAGGTTAACCAAAATGTTTTGACAATGATCAAGACTTATGATTATCGTGAAAGTTTTATGTTTCGACGAGTGTGTTTTCTTCTATTTATTTTTCCAAAGGTGAGGATGAATATAAGTTTATTATGGATGATAGTTTATTGTGGATGAAAGTGAAATGGGATGGATGAGTGTTAGTTTCTTTTCAAATTTTTCAATGTTTTGACCTTTTGAGAATGTTTTGAGGTTGCTTTTGGAATTTTGTGTTTTCTAAGTTTTTTTGGTATTTTGAATATATGTGAATGTATTTGAGTTTTTCCAAAATTTTATGGATGGTTTTGAAGATTTTGGGAAAATTCAATTTTTTTTAGATTTTTGAGTTATTTTGATGTTTTTGAGATTTTGGGTTATTTGAATGTTTAGGTTTTATGAATGATACCTAGATCACGATGTAAGAAATAAGACATGGATCAAGATTTATTCCCAAGCAAGATGTTCTATACCTACCCCAATATCTAGCAATGTATGAAATGTCATGAACAGATGCATAGATCAAGATGATGGATGGATAGATATGGGATAGTTGCCAAGAAATATCTTGTGGTAGGATAGCATGTTTGGATTTGTTAGGATGATTATTTGGATAGTGGTGGATGTAGGTGATGGTATTGCATAGGATAAGATAGGATTAATGATAATGACCCATATCAATATTTTTCCAAAAACAAGTTTGAATTATATCCCTAATCTTTTTCAAGATCAAGATAGATATGAAAGATGGATGAAAATATATTGGATGGATTGGATTGGATGAGATATTGGATATTGGATTGGATTTTTTTATGGATAGGTGATGTAGGAGCATCTAGGTGCATGGGAAATCTTACACAACTTTAATATTTTAATTTTTTTCTTATCATTTTTTGTTTTGGTTTGATTGGTGGTGTATTGTAGGCAAGAATTTCATCTATTTTAAAATTCCTCAAATTTGAAAACTCTGGTGATTTTGAATTTGATTCCAATTTCAAATTGGAATAATTGGAGATGGGAAATTAATAATAATTTGGGAGTTACAAAATCCAATGCCTAGGCTTGAGGGATCTATTCCTGGGATGTGTAGCTCCACTTTTATAATTTAAAAATTATTCATTGAATAGTGGATGTGGTGGCAGACGCCTAGGAGAAGGAGTAGTGGAGTTGAATTGTTTCATGGAATTTTTGGAAAAATAAATTAATGTTGCCAAGAAAACTTGTAAGAGAGGTTTCCCAATGCCCAATAAGCAGGAAAATTATAACAAGTGCAACTAGGAGAGAGAATCCAAAACCCAATTGAAGGAGGAAGCCAAAGGTTGAAAAAAAATGAAAGAAATTTAAAAAGGAAAAACTTTCCTATAAGTGTAGGGTGCATCCAAGTGTGAAGGCGGAAAATTTAGAGTTGATTTTTGCTATTGTAGTTTTATTTTGGAGTGATCTTGTTGCTGCAATTTTGTTGTTGAAGGAAATTAGCTTGCCTATAGGTGCATTTCTATGCTTGGATTATCTCTAAAATCTCCCATTTTAATTCTTGGGGAGTGTTGTGAATGTAATCAACATATGTTTATTTAAAAATTTATGTCAATGTTGGAGAATTGGTTATTGAGTTTACATAATTTGATTTTTCTCTTTGTTATCAATTTTATTTCCTATGAAAGTAAAAGAGTTTCAATAACCAACAATCCCATAAGATTCTTATTTATTGACCTACATAAATTGGTATCATAATAGGTTGAGGAAGAAGAGAAGAATCTATGACACACATATGACATGGGAGAGGGAAAGCACCGTGAGGATAATTCAATACCATTGTTATGGAGATGTTGAGAGGAATAATAACACACCTGGAGGCCATAGAAGCCTCACAACATAGAGGGGTTCATATAGAGGATGTTAGTGAAGAAGAGGAAGAAGTTGTAGAAGTGGAAAGAGGAGATGCATAAGAATAGAAATTCCTACAAGTGCTATCCAAGGTGGGTAGTAAGCCAAGGATGGACGTGTCAAGCTATAGTGGAAGCCTAAATCCAGAAGAACTCATTGATTAGATTACAAATATGGAAAAGTATTTTGACTTGGATCCATTGAAGACAATAGGAAGGTGAAGTATGCTTGCATAAGGTTGAAAGGGCATGTATCCCTATGATGGGATCAAGTGTAGATTGAAAGACAATGGAGAGGAAAAGAAAATATTAAATCATGGGAGAAGATGGTTACAAAGTTGAAGGCTAAATTCTTGCATGTAGACAATCACATTAGTTTGTTTAAGAAACTCCAAAATCTTAAAAAAAGTTATTTGAATGTCATAGAGTACACGAAGTAATTATACAATTTTGTAATTCATGTTGGACATGTTGAAGATAGTGAAAAACAAGTTGTAGGGTATGTGAATGGGTTGTAGATTTCTATCCAAGATGAGATTAGTATGGTGATGATAAGAATAGTCGAGGAAGCTTACCAATATGCTCTCAAGGTAGAGAAAAATTTTGCAAGAAGGCAACAAAGTAATTCCAAAATTAGAGAAAATTTCAAAGGTAGATAACAAGAAAATAGTTGAAGAGGACAATCAATTAAGGAAGGAGAGGCAAGCTGGTATCAAACAAATTATGGTTCAAATGTGAGAGCAACAGGAGATTCTTTCAGAGGAAGAGGTGAAACTACAAGAGGAAGGGGATATATGGAAGGGGAAGAGGATTTTTTAGGAGTTTGTTTCAATTGTCGAGAAACTGGTCACAAGGCATTTGAATGCCCTCAAGTGCAACAAGAGGATGGGAAGACTAAGACTAGGAGAATGTTTACCAAAGAGGTTAAGGAAGAAAATGAAATAGCAGACCTAGAGGATGGAGAGGCTCTTATGCTGAGGAGAGTTATCTTAAAGCCAAAAAAGCAGCAGTAAGAACCCATACAAAGGAGAAGTTTATTCAAAACCATTTGCAAAGAATGGGGAAAGTGATGCACTATGATTGTGGACTGTGATAGCATAGATAATTTGGTATCCAAAGAAATGATAGAGAAGCTAAGTTTGGATCAAACAAAAAATCCACACCCCTACAAGGTTACGCGGTTACAAAAGAGCCATCAGCTTTTGGTGAATGAACAATGTTTGGTAAGTTTTCAAATTGGTAATTATAGAGATGAGATTATTTGTGATGTGATGCCTATGGATTCTTGTCATAATATTTTAGGTAGACCATGGCAATATGACAAGAAATCCATATATATGATGGTGAAGCCAACACTTATACAATAACCAAATATGCAAAGAAATATGTTATGACACCAGTGAAGAAGAAACATAAGGAAGTGGGTAGGGATAATAAAGTATATGTAATCTTAGAAAAACAACTTCTAAAGGAGATTCCAATGGAAGAGATGTGTTATGCCTTGGTTTCTCATCCAAAATAAGTTGAGATAGTGGAATAAGAGTAGGAAATACCCGTGGAGATCAAATATATGATGGTGGATGAAGCACAAAAACCACTCCTTGGTAAGTTTGAAATTGTTTTAGATGAAATTTTTGATCATTTGAAGCATAATAGAGATATTTTAGAATGGTTAAAGGAAGAGAATTTTTTGGATAACTTTAAGAAATTGAATTTTATGAAAGAGAAGTCACAAATAGGAACGAGGAGACACAAAAAGCATGTTGATTTCAAAAGTAGAAGACAAGAATTTAAGGAGGAAGACCTGATTTTATCTCATCAACAAAAGGAGAAGTTTTCAAAAGGAAAAAGTGGCAAAAGTGGGAGTGTTTCAAAATTCCTTGACACAACATGAAGGGTGCAACAATTACTTGAAAGGAAGAATAATGGAATTGATAAAGTGATGAATTCAAGAACAATCAAGAAGACACAAAGCAAAGAAAAGGGAATATTTGAATAGATGGAAAGGAAGGAAGATGAAAGGGGGAAATGGGTTTAGAACCCCAAATTCAAATGAATGTTCATGAGCTCCCACTCATGAAATACTCTTTCTTACTTAGGGTTTTTGATGCAAGAGCATCTGGGTGCAAGCAATCCTACACACCTTTAATATTTTAATTTTTTTCTTTTGACATTTTTTTTGGTTTGATTGGTGGTGTCTTGTAGGAAATAATTTCATTTATTTTAAAATTCCTCAAATTTAAAAACTCGCAGGTAATTTTGAATTTGATTCCAATTTCAAATTGGAATGGTTGGAGATGGAAAATTAATAATAATTTGGGAGTTACAAAATCCAATTCCTAGGATTGAGGGAGCTATTCCTGAGATGTGTAACTCTAGTTTTCCAATTTTAAAATTATGCATTGAATGGTGGATGTGGTGGTAGATACCTAGGAGAAGGAGTAGTGGAGTTGAATTGTTTCAGGAAATTTTTAGAAAAATGAATTAATGTTGCCAGGAAAACTTGTAGGATAGGTTTTCCAACACCCAAGAAGATGAAAAATTATAAAAAATTACAACGAGGAGAGAGAGAAAATCCAATGCTCAACTTGAAGGAGGAAATATCTAGAGGTCAAAAATTCAGAAAAAATGAAAGAAATTTAAAAAGGAAAAACTTGTTTGTAAGTGTAGGGGGCATCCAAGTGTGAAGGTGGAGAATTTAGAGTTGATTTTTACTACTATAGTTTTTTTGGAGTGATCTTGTTGCCACAATTTTGTGTTTGAAGGAAATTCGCTTTCCTATAGGTACATTTATATGTTTGGCTTGTCTCTGAAATCTCCCATTTCAATTCTTTAGGAGTGTGGTGAATGTAATTAGTAGATGTTTATTTGAAAATTTATATTAGTATCAGTGCTAGAGAATTTTTTTTTGAGTTTACATAATTTTATTTTTCTCTTTGTTATCAATTTCATTGTGTGAAAGTAAAAGAGTTGCAATAACCAACAATCCCATAGGATTCTTGGTTATTGACCTGCATCAATAGGATGCGATGCTTCCACCTGAAATGACGCACGTAGGCACTCAATTTTACACATGATGCCTATTTTCTAGGTTTTCATTAAGGTAGTTACCCAAAGCACCACAAAAGTGGTTTTCACTAGAGGATAATTTTCCTCTTTACTATTTTCTTGATTTTTTAGATTTTTAGATTTTTTCTATTTTTCTAATTTTTTTATTATTATTGTGTTGAACCACCCATAGGACTGATGTAGATACTATTGTCATGATGTTCCAATGATGTCCCACCTAGAGGAGTTACGTTTCCAAGATTCAGGCACTTAAATAGAACCCCTAAATATCCCTATCTTCCTTGTCGATACCTGAGTTAACCTTATCTAAATGCACACATCGCAATAGAGTTCCCTTAAAGTCCTTATGATAAAGAGTTGCTGCCAAGAAATGGCTAATGCAATATTTAGAAATTCTTGATTTTGAGATGGATGGTGGATTTCAATGAGAGATAGATGTAGATGGATTAGTTGATAGTTTGGATAAAGGATCTTCGATTCTCCAAACTTGGAATGATGGACAACAAAATGTGGATATGGAGATTCGATTGGAACTAGGACCAACTTCTTCATATGCTTTGTATGTCTCTCTTGAAGCTTTCCTTTGCATTGATGGATATCTTTTATGGATGAAATTCCCTTTTTTATTTTTCCCCATTATTTCTTTGACTAATGGAGTTTGATAGGGATTTTTTATTTATTTTTCTTTGGGATCTATTTAAATGTTATGTGTCCATTTTTATTTGTCGATTCATCAGATTGAATGACATGGTTTTTTACTTTACAAGTATTTTCTTCTTGTTGTTCCTAATCAGTGGGTGAAAACATGTTAGGATGATGATTCATGGCATGGATGGTTGAAGCGATAGCAACAAGTTCATCATAAGAACTCTTCATGACTCCCATGTTGATGTTTGCATTAGATAAAGTTTCCCCCAGTATTATGGAGGTATCACTAACATGTTTATATTCATTGATCTTTGAATAACCAATACCTTGATGCTTAGGATTATCAACAATCTACACCGGTTCTAGGATACTCTATTCATGTGTGCCTAATTTTTTTCCCTGATAATGCATCCACAGGAAAAAAAATTGCAACTGAATATGATTTATCTTGGAAACAAGGTGCTAAACCTTATTTGTTCTACTAGGAACCTTCAAAGGTAGTATTTTCTTTATTGGTAAGATGACTTCTCTTGAAAAAGGTAAGTGATCCAAGTTTATAAGTCTTAGGTTCTTCAATATGTTGGATATTTTGAGTTAATGATGTGTGAGATTATCATTGTTTTTCAAGAAATTTTGATGATTCACAGTTAGTGCAAAAACCTTCTTCATGATCATTTTTTGAAATGTCACTATGAAGTTCCATGGATTCTACTATGACTTGATCATTGGTAAGGATGTCAAGAGTAGGAGACTTTTGTTTTGGAAGAAGACCATCTGCATGTATCATGGAAGCAAGTATCACATAGGTAGATATAGGAGTGTTTGGTGTATGGATAAGGTCTTCTTTTGGAAAACTTTATATGGCTTGGAAGATACTTATTAAGTCATTGTAGTATTTTAGAGATATGGATTCTTGATCTTGACTTATTTTAGAGTTTCTTTGTTAACGGATTAGAAAATTCCCATTAGATCTTTGCAATATACGGATTCTTGATCTTGACTTATTTTAGAGTTATCTTTGTTATGCTTTGGATTATGTTTTTGACATAGATCGATTTCAAAAAATGGATTACTTTCAAAGGGCCTTTAAATGTCTTCAAAATATGGATATGTGGGTGATAGCTCTTGGCTTAGATTTTCTTTATTATGTATGAGTATTATATTAAGGGTATCTTGATCATTAATTGGATTTGAATCAAGTGTTGGATTAAGCATTTCTTTAATATGTGCCACCATGAGGTCAAATGGTGTTAATATGTCTTGAAATGGATCATTGCTAGACACTAGTGAAGGATTTTGATAATTCTTTGGAAACTATACTTGATATATGTTGACTTTATCATTATGTGAGGTAGAGGCATCATCAATGTGATTATTTATGGATAAATGGTGTTGTCACATATGAAGGGTCCAAAAAGAATTGTCCAACCATGCACCTTAGAGTCAACACAATGTAAATAACATGAGATACCAATCATAGAACATGAAATTTCATTGATTCAATAACTGGAATTCTAACATGCATCATATGCAAAATAATTGGGGTTCGTAAGCCTACCATAAGGTAATTACAATATTACAACTGGCAATATGGCCTTATTCAGCAGTCAAATCAGAATAATTCAAGTATTTGAATTCTAATCCTAAATTGAATCACCAACTACTAGTGATCCCTCCTATGAATTAAAAATAATCTTAAATATGATTCTCCAACTCCCATAATGGTTTACGTCGGCCTCAAGGGTTTGTAAACCCCAATGAATGATCAAGCATGCAGGTCGGCCTTAAAACATTAAAGATAATCCATCATGACTGAAATGTATTTCAGATCTCCAAGAAAGATCCCCTTAGATCCAAAATGATTGTATCATGTCTCATTAAGCTTTGCACGCTCTAGAATAGGTTCACACAACAATTTTGGACAAGTCAGCCCCAAATGCTTTGATTGTAAATTATAGTGAAATTCTAAGAGTAATAACTTTCTACTAAAAAATGAAAATTTCTTGAAAGCTAGATATGATGTAGATGACCTTGTGTAGATGCAACATCCTAATTTGCGAGCTAAAAAATGACAATGTCGTGAAATGGAAAATGAAATGCAAGAAAAAAAATGTTTTTTGTTGATATAGGATTGCTTTATGCCTAGGGATGCTCCTACATCAAACACCTAGGGTTGGAAAAAAGTGAGTTCCTCACTTTCCAAGGGCTAGAGGGAAACCAAATTTTTCCACCTCATCTTGAGAAATCCATGATGAATTTTCCACTAGTCTACCTTTCTAATTTACCAAATATTCCTTGTACTATCTGTTCCTAGTATTCCTTCCAATTATGGTATCCAAAATCTACACAATCTCCTCTAATGGTTAATGTGGTAACTATTCCTTCAAATCCATTTCATTGCTCTATCACTTGACTACCTTCATGGTAATCATAGATGTCTATAATATTGAAAATAGGTGATATACCCAATGTTATTGGTAACTCCACTTCATATGCATTTCTAGAATTAAACTTCCTTATAATTTTGCATGGTCCAAAATTCCTCATATTTAGTTTTTTATATGTCCTTATTGAAAACCTTTCCTTCCTAAGAAATACCATTACTTCATCTCCAACAGAAAAATCCTTATGTCTTTGTTCTCATCTATCTTCTCCTTATACTTACTATTCATGTCCTCTAAGTGTTTCCAAACTTGACTATGCAATGTTTTCATGAATCCTACAATCTCTTCTACTTCTAAACTCCTCTTATCATCCATGTTGATATCTCTTAATTTTGCAACTCCTTTGGGATGTATTCTTGTAACTATCTCAAATGTTGTCTTCCTTGTACTCTAGTTTACTAAATTGTTGTATGCAAATCCTACTTGTGGTAGAACTATATCCCAATTTCTTGCCTTGTCTCCAAACAAGTTTCCTAAACTTCTATTCATTACTTCTATTTGTTCATCTGTCTATTGGTGATATGTTGAACTAAACTTTAAATCTATCTTCATCTTTTTCCACAATTTCCTCCAAAAGAATCCAATGAACTTGGTGTCCCTGTTTGAAACTATACTCTTAGGTAATCTATTTAGTCTCACAATCTCCTTGAAAAATAGGTCAACAATATGCACAACATCATTAGTCTTCTTGCAAGCAATTAAATTTGTCATTTTAGAAAATATATCCACTAATAACATTATAAAATCATGTTCTCTCTGTGTTCTTGGTAGTCCCAATATAAAATCCATGCTTATATCTTCCCAAGGTCTCTCTGGTACTGTCAAAGGCTTATACAATCCAATATTTTGAACACTCCCTTTTGCTACTTGAAAAATTCTACAACTTTGAACTTACTTCCTAACATCCTTATATATATGTAGCCAAAAATAGTGTTCACTCACCAAAGCTACTATCTTGTTAACTCCAAAATGTCTTGCTAATCCTCCACTATGCTTATCCTTAATTAGATTCTCCCTCATTGAACTCTTTAGAATGTTAACCGGTTTCCCCTAAATAATGTTGGGAAAATGTGTCTCAACCTTGCAACATAAGGTATTCTTGATATGTCAACAAGGGGGGGCATAGGGGGTTTCTCCCTCGTGAGGGGTACAAGGGGATCATCTCCCTGGGTGGAGATTCATGGGTAGTGCACCCCAACAGGGGCTTGGGGTAGCACCCCTAAAAGGAAAACTTTATTTATATTTTATTATTGTAAATATGGACCATTCATCATTAGGTCTTAGATCTAACGCCTGATATTTTACTAGCTTGACTTTCCCTAGAAGGAAACCCTATTTTATGAGGGAATTATATTATGGCTATGTAGTGTGATGTATTCCAAGACTCTGATAGCAGTTGTGTTGCTTTGGATCTCTGGTTGGTGATACTCCTATGAGAAGCTTGCTCTGCAAGTATATTGTAATCTTTTTAATTTCTAAATAATATATTGGGCGGATTTTGGAGTGTGGGGTTTTCCCTTGAAAGGTTTTTCCCCGTGTAAATCACTCTCCTGTGGTAGCATGATATTTATGTTTAAGTTTATGGCACTGTTAAAGATCTGTAAATTTTTTGCATTATTCTCTTCTTAAGATTAGTGTAGGAAGTTTTTCCACTACCTTATCTTCCTTACAAATGACATATCCTCTTGAATGAATTAATCCAACCATTGGCTCCATTCTTTCGCTACCGGTTCTTACATTCTCTCCATGCTTTAGCAAAATTCAGATCATTCTCATACATATTCTTTAGTTCTTCAAAACCCAATAATTCTATCTTCATTTATGTTAGCAAATTCCTTCTTCCTCTCAATGAATCTCTAACTTTGTTTGACTTGCCACTCCTATGCTTTAACACAAATATATAACTATGCAAGAACTCAACCCATCTCATATGTCTCTAGTTGAACTTCCCTTGACTGTTCAAATACTACAAAGCTTGATGATCAATATACAACACAAAATCCTTAGGAAACAAGTAATGTCTCTACTTCTTCAAGGCTTGAATTATGGCATAGAATTCATGATCATAAACTGAATATCCTTTTCTGGCATCATTCAACTTCTCACTGAATAAGCTATGGGTCTCCTTTATTGATTCAATAATGCTCCTATGACATTCCTACTTGCATAACAATCAACTTGAAATACTTTGTCAAAATTAGGTAATGCTAACACTGGCTTCTCTATCACCTTTTGCTTCAAAAATTTAAAAATTATTTATGCTCCATATGTCCACTTAAATTCTTTCCTATCTCCTCTCCTTATTTCAATCATAGGTGTGAAAATGCTAGTAAAGCTTCTGATAAACTTTCGGTAGAAGCTAGCCAGTCCATGGAATGATCATACCTCTTCAATGTTCATAGGTGTAGGCTAATCAACAATTGCTTTGAATTTCTCAAGGTCCATCTTCAATCCTTCAACAGAAATGACAAATCCCAAATATACCAACTTTATCTTCATAACGCTACACTTCTTAATGTTTATTGACAACTTCTCTTCTCTCAACCTCTACAATGCTTATCTAATGTGTCACAAATGTTCTTCTCTAGTCTTACCTAAAATTAGTATATCATCTAGATAAGCAATGACAAACTTACCCAAGAATTTTTTTAGTACCTCATTCATCAACCTCAAGAAATTGATAGGTGCATTAGTCAATCCAAAAGGCATCACTAACCATTCATGCAATCCCTCATTAGTCTTAAATGCAGTCTTCCACTCATCTCCCTCTCTAATTCTAATTTGATGATATCCACTCTTGAGATCAATATTTGTGAAATACTTTGCTCCACTCAAATAAACCATAATGTCATCCATCCTTGACAATAGGAATATACTTGATAGTGATCGTATTGATTTATCTTGAATTTTTACACATTCTCTACTCTTCATATTTCTTTGGTGCAAGTATAGTAGGTACCACACATGGGCTCAAGCTTTCTTTGATCAATCCTTTTCTTCAACTCTTGTATCTACCAATTCAATTACCCATTCTCTATTGGTGTCATCCTATGTTTTTCCTTGTTAGGAAAACTTGCTCCTAGTATTAGATCTATTTGATGACTGATACTTCAAACTAGTGGTAAACCACCTAGTACATTCTTTGATATGATGTCTTCATACTCTGTCAACATTTTTACTACTTTATTCTCTACGATAAAATTTTCTACCTAAGAATTGTCACCCTTCTTTGAAATCAATACAAAACACATGTTCTAATGCCTCATTCCATCCAAAAAAATTCTTCCATCTACCAAACATAGTATGGAAGTGCTACATCACTTTTTTCCTCTTCCTCCAAAGGTATCAACTTAATTCTCTTACCATTTGAAGTCATAGTATAGGTTTTTCTTCTTCCATCATGAATTGTTTTCCTATCATATTGCCATGGTCTTCCTAATAGTAAATGGCATGCATCCATAGGAATAATATCACACAATAACTCATCCTTATATGATCATATATGAAATTTCACCAAACATTGCTCATTCACCAATATCTTATGCTCCTCTTGAATCCATGCTATCCTATAGGGGTTTGGATGTTTCAATCTCTTCAAATCCAACTTATTCACCATATCTTCTAAAACTAGATTATCAGTGCTACCACTATCAATGATAACTTTACATACCTTTCCACCAGACTTACATCTTGTTCTGAACAAACTCTTCCTTTGTGGTGATTCCTCATTCACTTCTTCATGCATCAAATCTCTCCTCATCACCAATGATTTTCCTTTCTCAAGTTTCTAAGCTAAATTATGGGATCCAATAAGTTCTTCATCCACATAAGTTTATCTTCTAGTATGCTCAGTCTTATTCTCAGTACTTCCTTGATGGAATTCAAATTATCGATGTCCTTCACCTCCACACTTGAAACAAGTTCCTCTAAATGGCCTCTTCTCAAATCTTCCTTCATCTCTCCTATATCTATCATTTTGGTATGAATTATGACCTCTTGTATCATTACGATAGAAATGTCTATCTTCTCTTCCTTTGTGGTATGAATTGCAGTCCTTTTCTTCACTGCAATAGGATTTTCTATCTTTGTTCTACTCTATGTAGAGTCTTCTCTCTTCAGATTCTGATTGGCTCCTCTGGAATCTTCCTCTTGCACTTCTCTACCTTTGTTCAACTTCTCTACTTTTAGCACAAATTGGTATGCTTTTTCAACTAATGTCATCTTCACCAAGCTCAATTATTCTTGAATATTTGTTCTCAGACGATTGATGTATCTCACCACATTCTCTTTTCTTTCCTCACTATGTCCAATCTTAATGATCATCTTGTAGAATTCTTTAGTATAATCCTTCACAGATCTCTCCTTTTGCCTCAAATTTTAAAAATCTTTTCAACAACTCAAGCTCATAATCAACATGCATAAATTAATTCTTCAACTTTTTCACTATCCTATCCCATTTTATGATTTTCTCCTTTCCTCTCCTATTTCTATCCAATTGAACTTATTTCCATCATAAAGCAGCTAGACCTTTCAACTTAGTTTTTTCAAATCTCACTCTTTTCGGATCTTCAATTTCTTCATATTCAAATTATTCTTCCATATCATTGATCTAATCAATCAATTTCTTAGGGTTTAAATTTCCCATGTAATTTTGAATTTTAATTCTAGGTCGCTTACCAATTTTGGAAATTTATTTCAACATCTTTACTTGATTTGATTCTTCTTCTTCTTTGTCTAGGGCTTCTTCATTCAGATTCACAACATGATCTAACTTGTCGTCACTTTTTTCCTCATGTCAAGGGTTTAAACCTCACCTTCTATCTTCTTCTACTGCATCTAATTGAACTCGCATTGCTCACATCATTTCCAACATTTCATGCATTCTTCTAGTGAAATTCACAATAGCAGAAACTCTCCTTGTCAACATCTCTCTCCTTGAATCTGATGCAACTACCTCAATTCGGTGATCTGGCTATAAGGGTTTCAACTTCCTCACATTCAATGATCGGTTGAAAGCACATGTTGTCTACCTTAGTTTGACAATTTTTTCACCACAAGGAATGCCTTTAGGACTCAAAAACTCACTCTGATACCACTTGGTGTAGTCACAAATGGAGGGTCCAAAAAGAACTGTCCAACCATGTAGCTTAGATTCAACACAGTGGAAATAACACAAGATACTGATCAAAAAATATGAACTTTCATTGATTCAGTAACTGGAATTATGGCATGCATCATATGTAAAATAAATAGGGCTCACAAGCCTACCACAAGGGCATTACAACATTACAACTAGCACTAAGGCCTTATTTGATAGTCATATTGGAATATCCAAAGTATTCAAAATTCTAATCCTAAATATAATCACTAACTACTGATGATCCCTCATATGAATTACAAATAATCTTAAATATGATTCTCCAACTCTAGTAATGGCTTGTGTCGGCCTCAAGGGTTTACACCCAATGAATGACCAAGTGTGTATGCATGCCTTAAAACATGAAAGATAATCCATCATGAATGAAACATATTTTTGATCTCCAAGAAAAATCCCCTTGGACCCAAAATGCTTGTGGTATGTCCCATTAAGCTTTGCACACTCTGGAATAGGTCTACACAACAATTCTGGACCAAGTTAGCCCCAAATTCTCTGACTATGAATTACTGTGAAGTTTTGAGAATGATAAATTTCTATAGACAAATGAAATTCTCCTAAAATCTAGATATGATGTAGATGACCTTGTGTAGATGCAATATCCTGCTTCGTGATCTAAGAAATGAAAATGTGAAGAAATGTGGAATGAAATGTTGAAACTACTACAGATTAAAATGCAAGAAAAAAATATTTGTGGTTGATATAAGATTACTTTACAACCAAGGATGCCCCTGCATCAATAAATCTTAAAGGTTATCCTCAATAGTGAATTCACCTTGATCAATAAGGTCTTGTATGATATTTTTATTTTAATTCAATTTGATGTTTCATGACCTTTTGTACTATGATATTGGCAATAAGCACTGTCATCATACCATGAGGGATTGAAGATAGGTTCGTAATTACCTTGTGAGTTTTGAAGATCGATAAAATTGGATTGGACTAACTTGTCTAACATGAACTCGATTGAATCCCCTAAAGGAGTGTACTCATATTTGGTGGTGTTATTGGATTGTAATGTGTTGGGGGGAGGACTCATGTTTTGATTATTTGGTTGATAGATTTGTAAGGTTTGATATTGATTAAAACCTAACATGTGACAAGGCATTCCAAAATTTTGATTAGGGATACCCACAGTTGTTGTCATTGAAGCTAGTAGGATATGATGACCCCATGTAGGGATGAAATGGAAGTGAATTTGGATAATAAATTGGCATTGAAATGTTTTTTCTAATTTCAAGATTAGTTTTACAAAGACACCTTGGACCAATGATGAATGTTGTTTGTATGAATGGATTGAGTGAAACCTCAAATTTGGAAAAAGTTTTTCTTTTACTAAAACCTCTTGTTTAAGTGTTTTTGGGGATGATCCTTTCTTGTACTAGACAAATTAGTCCAAGCTAAGCGGGATGATAATGAGATCACAAACTTTCGGAGTAGACTATTGACTCCAAATCAAGTTAACTCACAATGTTTTAACACCAATTCAACTAAGCACTTGAAAGAAGACAATTTCTCAAATAAAGAGCTAAATGAGGAGATGATGGTAGAGATTTGAACCAAAAGTGAGCTATATGAATTTCTAGGTTGCTTTTTTTGAATGGATTGATTTTCTATTTATGATGGGGTTGATTTTGATCTAATGATGACAAAAGGTGCTTAGAAAAGTCAAATGTAAAGCTAGTGATGTGAGATGGAGATGGAAATGTGGAGTTTGCTGCTATTTTGAATTATTAGGATGACTACATGTTTATTTTGCATGAATCTCAGGCTTTACAATGTTTGTTGGTCTAAATTCAAAATCTAGAAAAATCTTAGGTTCTCCATTTTTTTTGTTGATAATCAAAGGCGTTGGACTATTTTTTATAAAGGCGTCAAAATACTTGCAAAGGCACCTAGATACAATAGAAGCATCACACTATTGAATCAAAGGTGTTGAAATGTAGAATTCTAATTTTACTTTGACAAAGGCATTGAGATGTGCAAAGTCATTGATATACAAATAGAGGTGTTATTTTGATAAAAATAGAAGCATTGATTTGCATACAAAGGTGTTGCACTGTGACAGTCAAAAGCAGTGCTTTTGATCAAAGGTTGAATTTTTGCGAGTTTTACCAAGGGTGTTAATTTTTTGAAGTCTATTTTATGTTTAATTGATCTAGAAAGTGATAGAAAACAACAAAAATAGCATGTAGGACTGACTCAATTGGATTTTTGGAATATTTTCACATGTATTCTTTAATAAGACTGCACTAATTGGTATCACAAGTAGATTTAAAATAAAGACATGCCCACAAATACACATCCTATTTTAGTGGTGGATGAGGATTATCAGCTTAGAGTAGGCCCACTCATAGAATACAATCCAATGAATGGGTGACTAGAGTATTCAAAGGTTATATACCACCTTGACACCTCTCATCTTAAAAGGAAAAGATCCTAACAAGGAATAACTATCGCCTCAATAAAGGTTAGTACATAGCGAGTAACTTCACGCAATAATACTTGTGCATTGCACCACTTTAAGCTAACATTTTATAAATTCCTCTTAGGGTTCTAGATTTTACAAGTTCATAATAGAGGTCTACTGTGAACAGAGAGCTCGTCTGATATGCTTGAGTCAAGAGGGGTCTCCTCTCTACTCATCACCTCCCTGTCTCGGTGGACCGAGGGTTATGGGGCTTGGTTTGAAGGATTGGAACCACTCCTTGGGGTATAAATTTCATTCTCCCCCCTTTATATAGCCTGCCGAGAAACGTGCTTGAGATTAGAACTTGGGGTAATGAGGCCCCAAGCAAGTCTCCTACTTGAAATAAATGGAAATAATATTGCTTTTGATCCCCAAGATTGTTCTTAGGAGTTGCAAGGGGAGAGAATACACAACACTATACCTCAAGGTGTACAAACAAATTTCAAATGAAAGGTGTTTCTGATTTCTAAGATCGTGCTAGGTGCAAGGAACAAGAATACACACACATCCACTTACCAAACACATCAAAAAATTCATTTAAGTGCACTAAAATCAAATGTGAGATTTGTCTTGTTCAATTAATGTGCATCAAAATAAAGTGAAAGTTGTATTGTTCATTTTTAAGCCCAAAACTAAGTGTGAGATTTGTATTTTTCAATTTTAGTACACCAAGGGAAAATGATATTTGTGTTGTTCATTTTAAATACACCAATTGAAGTGTGAGGTTAATTTTAAGTGCGCCAAGGGAAAATGAGATTCCTATATTAACTCAAAACCCTACAACACAAATGTTAGTAGTTTTGAATCCTAATCTTCCTCCATTGATTGCCACATACTACAAACTTTAGATAAACTCGGGAAAATAGAAGCTTGTTAAAGGTTAGTTGAAATATAATTCAAATCAAACTGTAAACCTTAACAAAACAAAAGCATTGTATACCTAACAAAGGTGTAAAAATTTGAACAAAGGCACTTCACTATCAATTTGCAAAGGTGTCAGACTTTCAACAATGGTGTTGCATTGTCTCTACAAATTTTAAAAAAACAAGTTAAAACAAAGGTGTGGATTTATGACAAAGGCAAAAAATTTATGAAAAAGGTGTTGATCTTTTTAAAAATAGAAGCATCATGATTTTGCAAAGGTGTCACATTATCTTTGCAAACAAAAACAAGTTAAAATAAAGGCGTGACTTTATGACAAAGGCACAAATTTATGATAAATGCATCAATCTTATGACAAATAAAAGTTTCGTGATTATATAAAGGAATTTCTCTTTTAAAAAAGCACCAAATTTTCTTGCAAGAAATAAAAATCATAGGCATCGAGCTTTGAAAAAAGCCTTGATCTTTGATCTGCAAAGGTGTCAATATTTTGCAAAGGTGTCACACTATCTTTGTAACTTGCAATGACAACAAAAGCTCCACAAAAATGATTAAAATAGGGATATGGGTCCCACGAGGCATGCTAAAAGCTCATAAGGGAATTAAGTAAGAATGAATCAACCAATTAGAGCCTGAAAACACTAATAACTCAAACAATTGAGATTGTACAAACTCATGCTCAATGAAAATCATTTGCAAAGCATCCAAAATGATTTAATCTAAGAAATTTAACATAAATCAAAGAAATTAAATCACTAGGAAGTGCAAACCTTCAATCCCATTATGGATTGATGCATAGTTCTGATGTGGATTGATGCATAGTTGTGATGTGGACTGCTCGATTGAATACATAACACATGTTACAAAAGCTTGATATGTGAGGATGTGATTCATAAAATAGGCTCTAAAATGCTTAAGAAATGACTCAAGAACTCTAGAGAGTTCCTATGCTAATGAGGATTGTGAATGATTTTCATGTTGATGAAGGCTTGTTTTATAGATTTTGGAAATTATTATCAGTGGTCAAGATCGATTTTAAGGATCAATGGATGAGAGAAAATCAAGAAGGTGAGTGTGGATCAAGGAGGATCAATGGTTTAAGATTCATGAGAACCCAAAATATCCCTAATTTCATGGAAATAGATTATATTTTGAATTGGAGGGAAGAATTTGAATTTGAAAAGGGAATATTCTTTATGCAAGTTAGAGATTTGGAAAGAAATTAGTCAATTAGAAAATTATAGAAATTATTTAATTGTGAGGATGAGCATTTAAGATTTTTAATTAAATAATTGGGAATTATGTAATCAAGAGGGATTATTAGCATGGAAATGATGAATTAATCAAATAACTTTAATTATTCAATTAATAGGGGAATAAAGTGAATTTAACTAAATAATTGGATATTATTTAATTAAATGGAGGAATAGGGTGATAATGAAAAAAAATGTTGTTAGTAAGTAGAATCAAGATGCGTGATATAGCCAGGACAATTTTAGGTATCTACAAGGAGCACACAGTGTGTCTCCAACTTGGGGTACAACGTACCCGAGAGTATCCTAGTCAGGGTTGTGTTATTTATACTATGAGGTAGGTTAGGTTCTATGTAAGAACCAGTTTCTTCTGGGGGTGTTTCCTTGCCATGGAGAGCCTAGACCTATAACTATTCCTTTGAGTACTAGATAGAATCCTCTCCATGATTCACATATATGTGAACTAATCTATATGCAATATATGAATGTGTATTCAATTTACTATGGTAATTATTTACTTCAAAATCCTTGTATAATTATTAAATACTATAGTTTACCTTGGTTATTTTATGTTATTCGCGTCATTCTAGTAACATTATGTCTTGTAGATTATCTTAAATCTAATATTTAGTCTATTAAATCTGTAGCTAATACTTCAACAACTTTAGGAGGATATGTGAGATTATAATAATCACTCATTTAACCTACTAGATTGATGCCATAAGAATTTAAGAAGTGATAAAAAGGGTCACATTTCAACTATGATAGAAAAATAGTTGAGGAAATAAATGTAGTGAAATAAATTGAGGAAAAAGTGGATGAAACAATATTAGAGGGAGACAAGGATTATTGTAGTGAATCACAAGATCCCAAACCAATTATTTCTTGCCATGCACTCTTAGGTCTTAGTGCTCAAAAAACTCTAATTGTAATAGGTTTCTTAAAGAAGGAAAGAGTAATAGTGTTGATAGACTCAAGATGCACTTATAAGTTCATCAATTTTTTTGGCTGCTTGTCTAAATTATTTTGTATATCCATCTCTAGAATTTTAGGTCCTGATTGCAAATAGGGGTACTATTAGTTATTATGGGAAATTCCATAGCATTAAACTATACATTGATTTGGGAATAAAGAGATTGATAGCATGAGATAAAGTTAGTTATCTTTTCTTCTTCTTTTTGCTTGCATCTCATCAAATCAGCCAAGGTCATCTTAGGAGTCATATGCACTTGGAAATGGTTTACAAATGCCTCAACAAGTCCACTGAATGAATGAATTGAGTTGTTTGATAAAGAAGAAAACCATTCCAAGGTAGTATCTTTCAAGGACCTAGGAAAAAGCTTAGCTAAGAGTTTATCATCAAGGACAAAGTCACTACATAAGGTGGTATAAGCATTAACATGGTGAGAAGGATCTCCCTTTCCTCCATATTTCTCAAATCTAGGTACCTCTACACCTTGTGGCATCAGTGTTCGCAATATCTCCAAGGACAATCAACTGCTTTGACATATTATGTAGGTAGGCCATTTTGACTTTGGTTGATGGTGGAAATTTTTTTTGAAGGGATGAAACGGTTTGGAATAGTTGGTTTATGAGAGGTTCATTGCTTGTGTTATGAGATGGAGGTGAAAAAGGGGAAGGGGTTTATGTGTTCGAAGGATAAGTGAATGGAATACTTATAGGTGGTAAGGTAGTAGGAGATATGACGTTCGATGCCACAAAGGTACTAGGGATGCTAGCGGAAATACCCAAGGAAGGAATCACATTACTAGTTGGTTGCATTGTTGTTGTGACTTGAGGGTTGGTAAATTGAGGCAATTATTGTGAGAGAAGGAATTTGATTTCCTCTTCAGCTTGTGACATTTCTTGTAGGTAAAGTACAACTAGTGATTGAGGTGGGGTGTTTTCCAAAGATTTGAACTATGTTTTTCACAAGGTCAAGTCCATCTTCACTTTCAAGCATGCAATGAATGCTATCTATAGTAGGAATGGAAGTAGTTGAAATGTTGTCATTTTGCACTTGATGTTGTAGGTTTGCTAGGTCTTTATGGATTCAAGAATTATGTTTTCTTGTGGAATACTATCATTCTTTTTTTCAGCATGCATCACACTACTTGAAGGCAAAGAGTTGTTAAGGGTATGGTCCATACCTAGTGTACTAGTATCAATACTAGGAGTGAAAAAGCTAGACAACCCAAGATCCACAATGATTGTGCTATCGTAGGATGACATGAGTCTCGAACTTCATCTCAATACAATATTAGCAATAGGATACCAAATACTCATACAAGGGCTACTAAATGCAAGATGAACACAAATGCAATATAAGCTAAGAACAATGAAATGAGTATAACAGAAATTTTGTAAACTGAAACAAAAAGCTATAAACAACAAACAGAAACTTAGAAACAGAGCTTTAAATTTTGAAAAATGCAATGTAGAATGTGCACAGGGACTCATTTGCCCAGGGTGGCGAATGAGTCCTAGTAGGGATTTTTTTCAAAATTTTCAAAAAAATTTAATGCTTTTTATGTTGTATGATCTATATCCTAAGTGAAAATGCAGATTTTATTTGATTTTCAATGAAATGAGATGCAAAAATGCAAGCTATATGAACTTTTACTAATGCAAAATTAGAAACCCTAGAATGTCAATTAACTAATGCAAATCCTAATGCAATTTTAATGCAAGAAAGATCTAGGATGATGATGCACTCCAAATCAGAATTATGATTTTCTAAATGCAGGTTCACCAAAATGAAAGGTGGAAAATTGTGTGTTTTTCTAGGGTTTAGGACCTAGAATGACAACCTTCACTCTCTCTCATTCAAGAATAAAACCTTGAGATCTCAATGTAAAGGAGAAAGAGATCTTGCAAGAGGGTTGTCCTAGGGGTTGAATGTAAACTAATAAGGGGTTCACCACCAAGTAAGAACTTGGAAAGACAAATGCAATGTAAGATAGAATGCTTAAACCTAGTTTGATGCAATGACTTACTAAATGATTTTAAAATGCAAATGAAACAACACAGAAAGCTACATAATGGAATGTATGCACTTGGAAATTTGGAAATGACTAGAAGGAGGTATGAAACACTGAAAATTCTACCTTTAATGTTGAGTGGGACTCATTCATCAAGTTGGGCGAATAAATCCAAAATCTAGGTTTTTGTGTGAGAACAGGAATCTGCCAAATGGGTATCTGAATCTACAAAAACCTATTTTTTGACCAAAACTAGGACTCATTCGCCAGAAGTGGTGAATCAGTCTAGTTAGGGTTTTTTGAAACTTTAGGATCTGAATCTGCTCTTCTCAGTCTGCTCAATCTACTTCTTCAGGTTTTCGAATCTGAATCTCTGTAAATCAACCTATAGGTGCTCTCCAATGTTCTTCAAGGCTTAATGACAACTTTGACAACTTTATGCACTTTGACAACTTCTTCCAATCTTTCTCTTCAATGTGCCTTCAATCTAAACCTACAAATCACACACAAAAGAGAGGGAAAAATGTTGTTTTGTTAGTGGATATGGGTTTGCCTTGGTCAAACCCTGTTTTGGTAATCAAACCTTGAAATAGAATGAAATAGGAATGAAGATTGTTGAATGAACAAAATATGATGTTGCAACTCACCAAACCCTATCAATTAGATGTTGCAAACATGTAGGAGATGGATCCAATGGATGTAGACCTTGAATCTTTCTTGAATAGGATGGATCTTGAATTGAACACTTGCTTAAATCATGAAACCCTACATCACAATTGTTAGCTCAAAAACAAACATGATGCATGAAGTCTTTTACATGATGATTGATGCTTGAATAATGCTCTAGAATGCTTGATAATATTCTCTTGAAGACTCTTGAATGCTCTTTGGAATGCTTGAATGCTCTTGTGAACTCAGCTTTTCTATAAGAATTTTCATTCAATTTGCTAGGTGTAAAATGAGTGAAAGAAACTTGTATTTATACGTATTTATGAAAAAATTCTCAAAATTACAACACTGCAAGCTGACATCAGATCTAGGAGGATAAAATTCTACCAAAAATTTAAATTAATTTTGATTTTGGGCCACATGGGACTCATTCGCCCAAGGTGGCGAATGAGTCCCACTGGGCATAATTTATGGGACCAATTTTAAAAATGCTTAGAAAGATGTGAAAATAGGTTCGAGACCCAAAAATTTAGGTGAGACTCATTCGCTCAAGGTGGCGAGTGAGTCCCAAATCACTAAATCTGGGGCCATTCAACTTGAAACACCTGAATTATGATTGGATATTGATTTGTGTCGAGATTATCCTCAAAAAGATGTATTAAATGGGGCTTTTGGATGCAAAATAAGGCCAATTAAAGCATAAAGAAGCCCAATCATTAATGACAACCCTAGAAAGGTGTGAAAGTGTGTTACAACACTCCAAATAAGGCATAATTAAGGTTAAAAAGAGGTTTATTAGGTTTAGTTAATTAATATAATCTTAGAAAAGTTTGAAAGTGTGTTACAACACTTCACAACACTTTAGCAAGGTACCATTTGATTTTATTTGTTCACAAGGGCCCAAGACCTAATGTGAATGTTTCTGTAGACACCCAAATTTGATCACTCCCATATGATCAAATTTACCCCTTTATTCATCAATTCTGTCAATATTAATTTATTTAATTAATATTGCGCTTCTCACATAAGATTCTTAAAGTGTTTAATTTAATAATTAAATACTTTATTTGGTGCTTTTATCTTCTCTAAATTAAATAAATACACCAATTTATTTAATTTAGTCATCCTAATCTATTAAATTAAAATCAATTTAAAATTCTTCTTTTCTCACTCCTTGTCACATCCTCCATAATCCATCTCTAATATGAATTAATTTAATTAATTCATATTTAGGGTGTGCATCCTCTTAATCAAGGATTAATGTCACACCCTCCTACATTTTCCACTTGTCTCTAATCTTCCATTAATTATCATAATCAAGTATTTGCACAACTTTAATCAAAGTCATTAACCACTTTTAGCACCACTTTTTAGTCAATTCTTCCATTTTTCCTTTTTGGACATTGACCCTCTTTCCCATGAGAATTTTTAATTCTCATTTATTCATCCTATGTTTCTCTCCTCACCATGTGAATTTTTAATTCACATTTTGTCTTCCCTAGGCTTCTAGAATATTTGACATATCACCTCATGCACATGTGACCAATTCCCACCTTTTTGGAGACCCTCTCTTATCCTTTAGACTCTTCTAAGAATGTGAATTTTTAATTCACATTTATTTCTCCAACCACCTCTCCTTTTCCCATGGAGATTTTTGAGGAATTCCAAAATTCCTCAAGTGTCCCTTTCACTCTCACTTAGGGACAACAAATTCATTTTTGAGGAGATCTTCTCACTCCCCAAGGTACTTGGAAGGTACTTGTCCTTCTTCCACTTCATGTACCTTTTGGCCACCTCATTTACACCTCACCTCCTCTTAGCCACTTCACCATCCACATGTCAAGATGTGAGGGCTTGTGAGTTCTCAACCCACCATAGCCCTTCATCTTGACCTTATTGGATCAATCTCAACCATTGAATTCTCTAGAGAATTCAAATTCTCCTATAAATACCCCCTCCTCAAGGGAATTTTTAACACAACCATTTTTGCAACTAAATGCTGCCATTTTGTGCACTCATTTAGCCATCAATTCCATCCATTTGCATTAGCATTCAAGCACATAGTCTAATCCTTCATTTTAGCCACATCAAGAGCCATCAAGGAGCATACATATCAATCCAAATCAAGGGCCAACCAAGGAGTTTCAGCTGCAAGGAGGAAGGTATAATCATTTATCTTCATTTAACATTTTCCTCTTTGCATTTTCAAATTCCTTAGGCTAATCTTGAGGTGTTTCATTATGTTTTCCATTGCATTTTAATTGCTTAGAATAGGTCAAACATTTTGATATCACATTTCTGGCATGCCCGGTGGGACCCACAAACAGGTTCCTATATTTCACGTTTGTTGTTGTTGAGATTTTTGCAGGAACATGTCGCTGTGGGGCGACTACGCCACTGATTTTTTCCGCAGTGAGGCGATTATGCCCCTGATTTTCTGCAGTGGGGCAACTGCGCCCCTGATTTACTACAGTGAGGCAATTACGCCCCCTGGGCTGAAAACTATAATTTGTGCTAACACTTTACTACAGTGAGGCGACTACGCCCTCCTTGGCTGAAAATTGTTTATTGTGCTAACATTTACTGCAGTGAGGCGATTACGCCCCCTGGGCTGAAAACTATTTTCTGTGCTAACATTTACTGCAGTGAGGCGATTATGCCCCCTGGGCTGAAAACTATTTTCTATGCTAACACTTTACTGCAGTGAGGCGACTATGCCCTCCTTGGCTGAAAATTATTTTTTGTGCTAACATTTACT
>VDFB02281492.1:224234530-224253695 GCA_007258455.2 Sequoia sempervirens | reverse complement strand
TTAATTGTTTGAACCATTGATTTAATAAATTAAAATTAAATTTAATCCGTTTTGAAGTTGGTTGGGATTTCCTGTACAACGGTCATCCTTCTTTTTCTTGTAAATGTTTTTTTTTTTTGGGGGAATTCATTCGGTTCTGTTGGGGGGAGAAAATTGTCTGTAAATTTTTTCTTATATTGTTGATTTTGGCTGGGAATTGTGGTTTTTTGGAAATTTGGATTGTGAAATTGGAGAAGTTGAAATTTGTAGTGAAAGTTTGAGCTCGACATCAAATTCTCATCCCTGCCAAGCATTGGATATAGGTTGGATTTTGATTTTTTTTTCTCTTTATTTAGATTTTATCTTCTGAGTGTTCAATCAATGTGATGGATTTCTCTCCCTCTACCTTCTGAAAATGAATGTTTGATTGTTCTATTCTGCTGGGAAATGAGGCATTTATTTATTTATTCTAGAATAAAAACAATTGATAAATGTATTTGAATGCCTTAAGTAATTTAATATATATATCATCAAAAGTGATAATGGCAGAACCTCTATCTTGAACGCAATGTTTAGATTTCTTTTGTTGATGCATTTTTATGTTAAAAACCTTGTTTTGTGTTCTTGACCACTGTATTGGAGAAATTTTCAATTGGACTATATGCTCAAATGTGGCACAACCCTCTTGGAAATCTATCGATCACCTTGCATGATCCTTCCAATCTGCCAACGAATTTTTATACAACCCTCATCTCATCTTCATATGAGACTTTGAATATCCCTCAACTGCATAGACACAATTTTCTTTCCTTCTCTAATTTTCCATGTTCTGGGTTGCACACCTCCTTAGTTTGCGCCTTATGCATCCTCATTAAACTTGAGCAATATTAGCCTGCATAAAAGATTGATGTTTCAGAGTCTTTCAAACATTAGTACTGTGACTTTGTCCCTTGATAACCTAGTGAAACACTACCTTCTTCTTTTGATGGAAAGGCTCCATATCCTTAAATCGCACCATTCTTTTTCTGCACATATCTTTCTTTTTGGCATTCCATACCTTGGAGAGCTCCTAAGGTCACCGCCTCACACTAGTTCTTCATCATTTATAACTGCTTCTTGATTTTTTTCCCTCACTTACTAGCTTGTTTCAATCTTATCCCTGGTTTTTTTATCAGCGTTCCTTTATGTTTTTTTTTCTTTCTTGTAAAGCATTTTTCCTTAATATTTGTGTCATCGTTGCCTTTGCAGCATTCTATGTATTTCCATTTAAAGTTGATAATGTTTACTATGATTTATTTTTATCGATAACATATATGTATATCGATTGGAATTAAATATAATATGGTTTCATTTTATTAATAATAATATATATATATATATATATATATGTATATGTATGTATGTATATATATTATATTATATTCTGGTTAATAATGAGGAATGATTTTTCTTATATGAAGAAATAAAATGTTATTTAAATAAAAGATTCTAATCGAGTAGTTATTATTAAAATGAATATTTAATTGTGTATAAAATTAAGTGAATTGATTTATTCAAATATAGAAAATTGAATGATTTGTAGATTAGATAATAACAATGTAAATATTTGTAATCATAATTTTAAATTGTTAAATTGCTATGACTAATAGTTTGTATTAAACAATGTGTGTCTTGTTAATTGTAAGGTGGATGTCATCTGTGTAGTGTATGTTTAAGGTTCTGTGGCAATGGGAAGTGTGCTTAGTATGTTGGTTTCTAGAGAACTAGGAGGGGGTATAATTGTATGTATGGTCTTTAGGGTTGTTTAACCTTGGAAGCGGTTGGCTATGTTGATGGTCATGTGTATTGTACGAACACAATCCATAGGGGTGTTGCCTCCTGTCTATGTATGGATTTATGAGATGTTGTAATGTTATTCTATTGAAGGGTTTTGTAGTTGCAAGTAGGAGGAGTGGCTCTCAATGGGGGCCATAACCCAAAGTGGTGTCCAGGAAAACCCATTGGAGGGTTTCTTAATCTAGTGATAACCTTAATAATGAATTAGGGGGATGGGTAGAATTCACATTAATTAAGATAATGGATGCCTCACCCATTTCCTGTAGTGCTCGTATAGGCTAAGGATGGGTTGAGAAGGCCTGGTTGGCAAGATCAACTTCCTTGTCCTCATGAAAGGAATGTTGGTTCAACATGTATCACTCTATGGGGTCGAGACCTAGTGAGAGGTTTACCAGGACAACCATAGATGGAGGCCGGGCTCTAGTGAGAGACTTCTAGGACAACCCATGCTAGGACCATGTGATGAAAATCCTCCCTATTGCAGTCTAGCACTCCCTAGTTGTATTTTCCTCTTTGATGTGTGAGTGCCTCTAGAAGTGATGTAAGTGTTTAAATTATTGGTGTTATTAGTAGTGTTGTTGTGGTGTTATGTATAACCCCTTTTCTTATGTTAGCCTGTTTCTTTCTTGATTGTCTTGAATGTGGGACCTTGTGTTAGCTCCTAGCATGGGGGTGGACCTCAGGGTTCCACATGGTTGGGAGGTTGGTGATTTTCCTCCATTGGGTATTCTTGCTGCATGTTTGCGTGTGTGGAGATTGATCTTTTCACTGTGGACTCCAGTTCCTATTCCAGTTGTGAAGTTATCCTATCATGTATTTGTATATTGGATCATATTTTCATTTGTATCTCTTAATGTAATTTAATGTAATCTTCCTACATGTACTAGAGGGAGAAATGTTGTAATTATTGTAATGATGTAACAATTATTGATGATTCCTTCTTGTAAAGAGTACTGTAAAGTAATGCATCATTCACGCGTTAGTTAGATGGAAAATGATCTTTATTTGTTGAGTATCAGTTGTTACATTATGGAAGTGAGTAATATAGGATTACTTAATTTGGTGCTTTAAAATGAACCTTATATGTTAGATCAATAATGTCATCTTTATCGTTGATGAAATGTTTCTAGAAATCTTGTTTTGTGAGTAGCGCAATCGAGGAACCTTAGAGGACCTAGGACTAGATTATTATATTATGTTATGCATTCTATAGTTATTTGTTTTTTTTTTAATGCTTTGATTAATTTGACCTTGTTTAGTTTTGTCCTCTGGGGTTCCTTGGTGGGGACGTTACACCCGATTTCAGAGCCCAAGTTCTAACACTGGGTACTATAGTTTCATATGAGCCCATTATGTTGTCCTAGTTGCTTGGACTCTTGAGATTATGTTTTTCCCCTTTTCTCCATCCTTGTTGAACAACCTTAGACTTGTCCTTTGGTGGTTTTTGTGTAGGAAGATGCCTAAAGTTTGAGGTCGGGGTCATGGTAGAGGTCGAGGGGGTGGAAATGGGGCTAACCACTAGAACACCCTTTCTCAGGATACTCACGAGGGTGATTGTGAGAAACATCAGGGCTCTCAGAATGATCAGGGAAGCAGGAGTTAGAATCATGGTCAATCAGAGTTAGAGGGAGCTCAGTTATGTTTTTTCTCAAGGAGATCCTTGTCTACCTAGGCCCTAGAAAGGAGGATAATCAGCAAGGGGAATCTCAATGCTCGAGGCATAGGGATAGAGAGAGAGAAAGGTCTCCTAGGAGGAGAGATGTCATAGTGGAGCAAGAGACTATTTTAGTAGGTCATATGAGGGATCTCTTGAGATCACACCCTCCTACCTTTGATGGTTCTAGTGGTGGCTTGGAGGTTGAGACATGGTTGATAGAGTTGGACATGTGTTTTTCCATGCACCTATATGGTAGTAACACCAAGGTGAGATGCACCATCATGCACCTTAGGGGTTTTACTTCTACATGGTGGTGGTTGGAGGAACAAAAATTGCATTTGGATATTGGTTTAGTTTCTTGGGAGATGTTTCTAGAGAGGTTCTGTGAGCTTTCTTTTTGTCAAATCACTGGAGGTAGCATCATGTTGATGAGTTTCATGAGTTGAGGCAGATGGCTATGTTTATGGAGTAGTACGAGCATAAATTATTTGAACTCAAGCAGTATGCAGGTATTGGGGATGATGAGGCCATGTTGGTACAACATTTTATTAGGGGTTTGAATGCCTATATTAGTGGGGGATTCTGTGTCTTTGAACCAAAGACCATGGAGGTGGTAGTAGAGAAGGCTCGATTGGTAGAGGAGAACCTAACCATGGCGCTAGGAGGACAAACATGTGTACAGATTGGCAGTGTGCCTTTAGCAGGCTTTAGGTCCATAGGTGGTCAGTCTCAAGCAGCGGGTTCCTCTAGGAACCATCATGCACCCACCGAGGGTGGACAATAGTTACAGCGTTCCCAATCGAAACCTAGGAACTTTTGGTTTCAACGAGATAGTGGTTCTCAATCTAGGAAGAACTGCAATTGGTAGTGAGCCAATCACTATCGTTCCAACCAACCAACTCAGAGCACATAATTTTTAGTTAGTAGAGGTAACTTCTAGTAGTCTAGTATACCCTTAGGTTGTAGGGGGTATGGCAGAGGTAAATGATGTTTTTCTTGTGGCCACTAGGGCCATATAGCTAGGAAGTTTCCATAGAAGAGCACATCAGGATTCAATTAGGGGCCGATAGCCTTAGAGCCGACAATGGGTGATGCAGGAAGGTCTCATAGAGTGTTTTTAGTGGTCGATAACCACCAAGCAGAGCATCATGAAACAATTGTGGAGACCATAGGTGTGTTGCAAGGTATTGGAATTTCTATCCTTTTTGACTTTGGTGCTTCTAATTCATTCATTTCCTCTTCTTTAGTGGAGTGATGTGGGTTGGTGGCAGAAAAGTAGGTTATTAGGTGGTAGGTTGAATTGGCCTCAGGAGCTAGAGTAGCAATAGAATCCCTTGTGTATGGATGTGGGTTGGGGATTGGTACTCTATGTTGGAAACAAGCAACATTGAGAGGGGGGTGAATCAGTGTTGTGCAAAAATTAGATTTATTATTCTGATCTTTAACTCACTTAGGCTTTCAACAAAAGAAATATACATGAAGAGAAAGAAAACAATCACAACACCATAACACCGAGATTTTTACGTGGAAACCCTGTTAAGGGAAAAACCATGGTGGATGGCCAATCCACAATATAATCTAAGTGTACCCAAAAGAAAGATTACAAAATGGGAATGAACTTGCATTCAGGCACACTGCCTGGAGCTCACTGCTCAAAATAGAAAGGCTCACTACCTTACAATGGTTTGGATTAGATCCAAGAGAATGAACTAAAGGAATAACATCTACAAATGATTGATTACAGTTCTGGTTAATCTCAATAGTTGATTCTCTGTCCTTTTGACTAATTAAACAATTTTTCTTTGTTCTACACAAACTCACAATACAAAAACCTTGATGCACAAGTGAAACTATGCATAATCACTTAATTGACCTTTAGATAATCGCAGACACCCTTCAACACATCTTTTGCACAAAAAAAATGATATAATTGATCACTTATATATATCTGCAACAAAGGATTTAGTCGCTACAAGTCAACTTCAATAAAACTTAAAAATATTAGCAACTGTTGGCTCAAATCTTGAGTAATATCCAATGCGCATCCACAACGGTCGTCCACAACTTAACTTGGACCCAAAACATAAATATATCAACCGGATATCCAAAATTACACATAGCTTGGTACAAGACACTAAGATTTTTGGATAACATAAGAAATATATTGATAAACCTCCCATGAGATCCATAACTCAAAATAGTAACAAAAAATCTGCACGTGAATCGATGATCACCAAATTGTCAGATGCTCTGTTCTTTTGACTGTTTACAAATTGACTGTCGGTGGGAGAAAATGATGACGTGCAGATCAAATACTGACTAGGGTTTCCATCAATGAAAACACTTGAAAGCATTTGCAGTGTCTCTTTCCAAAACTCTACCACTGTGGATCTTTGCATCATACCCTTAGGATCTTATGAAATAGTGTTGGGTATGGATTGGTTGGAGGCTCATCAAATAATTATTGAATGCCGGTGTAAATTAGTGTAGTGTTTGGATGATTCAGGAAGGGAGATAGAGGTAGTTGGCACTCAAAGACCCATCTCTTTGTGTATGATTTTTTATATGCAGTTAAAGAGATGTATGCATCAGGGTTGTTGGTTGTTTACTATGAGGGTTAATGATTTGGAGTTAGGTGAGAGTTGAGAGGTGTCCCTTGAAGATCATCCTATTCTTAGGGAGTTTGCAGATACCTTCCCTAGTGAGATTCCAAGGATGCCACCTAAGCGTGACATCGATTTCATGATAGATCTGGTTCCCGGGGCAGAACCTATTTCTCGAGCCCCGTATTAGATGACTACTCAAGAGCTTAAGGAGCTTCACTTGTGGCTAGAGGAGTTGTTGGCTAAGGGGTTCATTTGTCCTAGTGTCTCTCCTTGGGGAGCACTAGTCATTTTTGTGAAGAAAAAGGATAGATCCCTTTGGTTGTGTATTGACTATCGACAATTGAATAAGGTGATGGTGAAGAACATATATCCTTTGCCGAGGATTGATGACCTCTTTGATCAAATTAAGGGAGCTAAAGTGTTCTCGAAGATTGACCTAAAGCTGGGTTATCATCAGTTGTGTATTTATGAGGAAAATATTCATAAGACTGCGTTTCACACTGGCTATGGGCATTGTGAGTTCATTGTTGTGCCATTCGAGTTGACGAATGCACCATTTGTGTTTATGAGCTTGATGAATGGAGTATTCTGCACCTATCTTGATAGATTTTTCCTTGTGTTCCTAGATGACATTTTGATTTATTCTAGGACTATGGAGGAGAACGAGGAGCACTTACAACAGGTATTGTAGTGTTTGAGGGAGAACCAACTATATGCAAATTTGGAAAAGTATGAATTCTTTCAGAAAGAGGTGAGATATTTGGGGCACACCATTTCAGGAGAAGGTATTGTCGTGGATCCTTTGAAGATCCAAGCCATCATGGATTAGCCCGAGCCCACTAATGTTTTGGAGGTTTACAACTTTATGGGCTTAGTAGGTTATTATCAACGGTTTGTGTAGGGATTTTCGAGGATAACTCACCCTATCACATCCCTTTAGAGGAAAGGGAAGAAGTTCATTTGGTCAGAATAGTGTTAGGAAACCTTTCAGACTCTCAAGGAGAGGTTGACTAGTGCACCCATCTTGATAGTTCCTGATCCTGCATGAGATTTTGTGGTGTGTATTGATGCATACTTGGAGGGTTTAGGAATAGTATTGATGCAGGATGGTCGTGTGATAGCCTATGAGTCTCGCAAACTCAAGGATTACAAGTTGAACTATCCTACGCATGACTTGGAGTTAGCCACCATCATTCATGCCTTGGTGAGATGGAGACACTTTCTGTTAGGGCATCAGTTTGAGTTGCATAGCGATCACCGTAGTTTATAATACATATTCACGCAGCCAAACTTGAATGTTAGGCAGAGGTGGTGGATGGAGTTTTTGTGTGATTACGACTTTGAGGTGAAGTACATCCTGGGTAAGGAGAATGTTGTGGCAGATGCTCTTAGTTGACGGAGGCATGAGATTTCAATAGTTACTCTTGGAGTAGATTTCAGGGGTGAAATCCTTGCAGCGCTTCTTACAGACAGTTGGTATTAGGAGGCGAAGTCAGAGGTTGAGTCAGACAAAGCCTTGGAGGGAAGATATGTAGGTTATTCTCTGGATCCAGATGGTCTCTTGCGACACTTAGGTCACATCTATGTTCCTCCTTCAGAGGGTCTTCACACTCTAATTATGTTAGAGGCACATCAGGCACCCTACTTAGCTCATTCGAGTGTCAAGAAGATGCACTCAGACCTCCATCGGTTGTTTTTTTGGTTCGGGATGAAGAGAGACATTACAGATTTTGTCTCGAGGTGTTTGGAGTGCCAGAGGGTTAAGGTAGAACATCAACACCCCGCAAGTCTTCTTCAGCCGCATTTGGTCCCAAAATGGAAATGGGATATTATTTCAGTGGATTTTATAGTAGGCTTGCCAATATCTTCTTGTCGTCATGATGCCATCATGGTCATCATGGACAGGCTAACTAAGGTGGTAGATTTATCTTCTGTTTGGTCTTTATATAATGCTTCTTTAGTAGCCAAGATTTTATGGAGGATATAGTTAGATTGTATGGGATTCCTCATAGGATCATCTCTAATAGAGATCTGGTATTCACTTTAGTACTCTGGACGTCCTTACAACATGTGTTGGGGAATCAATTGAACTTCAATTCAGCCTACCACCCGGAGACAGATGGGTAGACTGAGAGGGTTAATCAGGTCCTTGAGGATATGCTCAGAATGTATGTCATGGATCAACAGACTAGGGAGGATTATTTGTATTTGGTGGAGTTTGTGTATAACAATGGGTACCACGGTTCTATCGATATGTCCCCTTTTCAGGCCTTATATGGTCATCCTTATTGGACCCGACTGAGTTGGGATCATCTTGAGGAAAGAGTCATCCTAGGACAAAAGATGCTTCAGGATATGGAAAAATAGGATTCACATTAGAGAGCATTTGGTGGCAGTGCAAGAAAGACATAAGAAGTATGCAAATGCTCATAGAGTTGATCGCTAGTTTTTTGTTGGTGATCAGGTGTTCTTGCGGGTGTGTCCGTGAAAGAGTCCGATTTGATATGGAAAGGCTCTAAGCTTGCACCGCATTTTGGTGGGCCATTCAATATTTTGGAGAGGATCGACCCTTTTGTGTATCATCTTTCTTTTTTTCCCAGTCTATCGCATATCCACAACATATTTCATGTTATTGTTCTCAGGCCATATGGTGTAGGAGCACCTTGGCTTAACTCCATTTTGGTTTGTCATAAGTTTTGGCTTGTACCTGGTCTTAGCCAAATCAGGGTGTTAATGTGTTTGATTTAGACCTTAGGAGGTCTTGTTTGAGTGTGGTGAGTTAATCATTAGGATTAATGTCATCTTAGTTATCTTTGTTGTTAAATGTTGTTTTTAGCTTGGGACAGCTTATGTTAGAATGTAAGTGTTAAATGTGTTCTAAACACATGGTCATTGTTAAAAAGATGCAAGGGACAGTATGGGCTGTTGGTCTGAAACAAGGTGTTAGGAGGTCCTAAGATTCAGGATCAAGACATGATGTAAGTTGCAAGAATATTGTAAAATTGCAATGGCAACATTTTGAGTGATTGCATGCAACTTAGTGCTGGATTCCTCAAATTTAGGAATATGGGATCGACCATATCCTTGAAATGATGGAAAGGTACCCATGTAAATGTATGGGCTCGTAGGAGAAGTAGTTTTGTGAAGCTGTTGTTATCAAGTTTTGGCTTTGGGAATAGAGGAAGAACTCTGTTTTTCTGAAAATCCCATGTGTTTTGAGGTGACAGTGATATCAAAGGCATTAAATTTACTATTTTTGCATCATATTGGTGTTCATAGGATAGTTGTGAATAACTTTCATTCTGCATTCAGGTTTCTTAGAGTAGTTCTATTGCTTTGAATTCCTAAACTAGATTGTAGAGGGTTTATTTTCTTTGTTTTGAGCAGTTAGACTTAGAATGGCTCCCCCATAAACACTAACCGTGAAATTTTCCTGAGATTAGGTGAATATGGAAGGAGCCAAATCCAATTGTGGGAATACTTAGGAGTAGGGAAACCCAAAGAGCTGGGCAAGTAATTGTGAATCTCTCAAACTCCTAAAGTGAGCTAAAGGACTCCACGGCTAGGTGGTTTGGGAAATGAAAAATTAGAAGAACTTAGGTAGGGAAGGAGTAAAGTACTTCCAATCTACAAGATGTACCTGTGGGATTTTGTCATAGCCAAGCATGTTAGGCGACGAAACCAATCAATTCTATTTGAGATAGATTTGAAGGGAGAAAGTGTTAAAACTCTAAGTGTTAGGCCTTATTAGCCCTAAACCTCCTTGATTGTAGGAATCCACCGTACGGTATAGACAGGGGTCTGAAACTTGATGAAAGATTTAAAGCTCCAAAAAGGGTGTCTGGAACTAAAGATTGTTTGACAGGTTGTTTGGCAAGTTTCAGAGAAAAAGGCAGAAAACTGATTGGTAAGGGCTACTAGAAATAAGGCCTCACTAAAGGAAAATCTTGAAAACGGGTAGAAGTTTGAAGAGGGAATACTAAGTAAGATGGATCTATTTCCATGGATGTGGGTGAAGCATGAGGATAGTACCCTTAGCTCCCCTGCAAAGAGTTCAAGTCAGATGATGATGCTAGCACTTAGATCCATCTAGGTGTTGTGAAGAAGAATGCAGTTTCAAATGGTGTTGGTCTTCCCAAGCTAAGCACAAGTAGAAAACTCTTTGAGAAGAGTTGGAGCAGGGCTTGGTTAATCACCCAATCTCAACAAGAACCATTGGAGTCAGGTTCTAGGAAGGAGACAGTGAAAAGGTCTCTAGAAGGTTGTGTAAGCAAGCTTTGGTTCACCACACACCATATTGGTATCATAGCAACGTTTGATTCAAGGCTTGTGATTGATGTTGCAGCCCACTGAGTCAGTAGGAGAGAACACACCAGAGGAAAGAACCATGGTGACTAATGCATAGTTAGCTAAAAAAGTAGAAGAGCAAGAGGAAGATAACTGGTTGTTAAGAGAAAGGATATCTCAAATGGAGAAGCTTTTGGATGAAGTCCATGAGACAACAGATAAAGTGAAGGACAAGATAGAGCAGAAGGAAGAGCAGGAAGCCAAGGAAAAAGAAGAGGATTTGGAGGAGGAAGCTCCAAAGCCTGATCCTGTTCTTGCTAAAGAACCCTTCTTTAAGGCATTGCAAGCCTTAAGTGGTAAAGCATTGGAAGGTGTGCCACTATTTAGTGGACAAATGGACCCTGATTCAGTTGTGGACTTGATTGAGAGCATTGAAAATCACTTTGAATGTGATGGAATAACAGAGGCGCAAAAGGTAAAAGTGGCCAAGTCAAGGTTGAGAGGAGCAACTCTCACATGGTGGAAGTTTGTACAATCTGAAAGAGAGAAGGAAGGCAAAGGTCCCATAGTTTCATGGAGAGGAATGGTAACTAAGATAAGGCAGACCTATCTCCCTGATGATTATGAAGTCCAGTTGCATAGGAGAAGACACAATCTTAGGCAAAAAGATATGGATGTTCAAACATACACTGAGGAGTTTCAAAAATTGTGTCTAAGATCAAAGGTGGTTGAAGATGAAAGCATCAAGCTAGCAAGGTACTTGAATGGGCTTAAGTGGTCTATCCGAGAAGATATGAGCCTAGTGAACTTCAAAACAGTCCGCCAATGCTATCAAATGGCTTTGAAGATAGAGGAGAAAGGAAAAAAGAAGCAAGAACAAAACCCCAAAGGTAGAGGTAAAGGGAAAGACAACAGAGGACAAAGAGGTGGTTATGGTGGAAGAAGTTCAGAACCAAGAGCCCAAGGAGAAGTCAAATACTCTGAGCAGCAAGAAGGAAGCTCTAGTAGAGGTGGTAGAGGAAGAGGTTTCAGCTCCAGAGGAAGAAGTGGTGGACAAGGAAGAGGCAGCTACTTCACTAATATGAAATGTTACCACTGCAACTAATTGGGACACCCGACCTATAGATGTCCAGAGAAAGGTAGTACTTCTCATGGAGGAGATAAGAGAACTAATCTGATTCAAGATGAGACAGCTGCAGCAGATAAGCATCTTGAAGTGCCACTGAATTCAGAGGAAGGTGAGAACCTCATGATGAGGAGGACTTTGATCAAGGAACCAGTGAAAGAAGAGCCAAGCCAAAGAAGGTCCTTGTTTAGGATAAAGTGCAAGATGATGGGGAAAGTGTGTAAAGTCAGTATTGACTCAGGTTCTACTGATAATATTGTGTCAAAGGAGGCAGTCAGCAAGCTGAAGTTGACAAGGATACCCCACAACAATCCTTACAAGGTCACATGGCTCAATAAGGGTTAGCATGTCTTGGTGAATGAACAAGCATGGGTGGAGTTCTCAATTGGTAAGTACAAGGACAAATTTTTGTGTGATGTGTTACCTATGGATGCATGTCACTTGCTCCTAGGTAGACCATGGAAATTTGACCACCAAGCTATGCTTGATGGAGCAAAGAACTCATATACTTTCAAGAAAGACAATGTAACCTTCAAGATTTAGTCTTTGTTAGAAGACACAGAGGTGCAGACAACAGGTTCTAAACTGCTCATGGTGGGTGAAAAAGAGTTCTTGGAAGCCTTGGAAGAAGGAGAAGGAGTTGGCTATGCAGTGATGATAAAGCCAAGAGAGGCCAGCAAAGAGAAAGCAACTGAAAAACAAGAGTTGCCTAAGGAGATACAGAAGTTGTTGCAGACCTATGAAGGTATTGTAAGTAGTGGTCAACCAGCGACATTACCTCCTAAAAGAGCCATAAGTCATAGGATAGACTTGATACCAGGAGCCACCCTTCCAAACAAAGTAGCTTACAAGATGACACCTCAACAAAATGAGGAAATAGCCAGGCAGATTCAAGAACTTCTAAACCAAGGTCTCATTAGGAAGAGCATTAGTCCATGTGCAGTACCCACTATCTTAGCACCTAAAAAAGGAGGAGAATGGAGGCTTTGTACTGATTCCAGGGCAATAAACAAGACAACCATCAGGTATAGGCTCCCTATCCCTAGGATTGAAGATCTCATGGATTGTCTAGGTGAAGCTAGGTACTATACCAAGATAGATTTAAAGAGTGGTTATCACCAAATTAGGATACATGAGGGAGATGAGTGGAAAACAGCTTTCAAAACCAATGAGGGACTCTATGAGTGGCTAGTTATGCCATTTGGCTTGTCTAATGCCCCCTCCACATTCATGAGACTCATGAATGAAATCCTCAAAGACTACATTGGAAAATTTGTAGTAGTGAATCTTGATGATATACTAATCTATAGTAGAACAAGAGAAGAGCACCTCCAACATATAGAGTTGATTTTCAAGAAGCTGCAGGAGGAGAAGCTGATGATCAATCTGGAAAAGTGTGAGTTCATCAAAATAGAGCTGGTGTACCTTGGATTTGTGCTATCACATGGTAACTTGAAGATGGATAGCAGCAAAGTGGAAGCCATCCTCAATTGGCCTACTCCAAAGATAGCCACAAAGGTAAGAAGCTTCCATGGTCTTGCTCAATACTATAGAAAGTTTATGACAGTTTAGTGCTATTTGTGCTCCTATGTTGGATACCATAAAAGGAGGAATGAAGACTAAGTTTGTATGGAATGAGCAAGCTAACAAAAGTTTTGAGTTGCTGAAGGAAAAGATAGCTACCCAACCTGTTTTGGTGTTACCAAGCTTTGAGAAGCTATTCACCATTGAGTGTGATGCAAGCAATGTAGCTATTGGAGCTGTTCTTAGTCAAGAGGGCAGACCGGTGGCTTTTCATTCAGAGAAGTTAAGTGAAGCCAAGAAGAAGTATTCTTCTTATGACCTTGAGATGTATGCATTGGTTCAAGCTTTAAAAAAGTGGAGGCACTACTTGCTTCCCAAGGAATTCATAGTGTATTCAGACAACCAAGCACTCAGTTTCCTGAATTCACAAGAGAAATTGAGTCACAGGCACATGAAATGGGTGGAGTACTTGCAAGCTTACACCTTCAATATCAAGCACAAGAAATGAGCTCTCAACAAAGTGGCAGATGCCTTGAGCAGAAGAGTCCTCACAATTCAGGAAATTCAGTCGAAGAGCATGGGAATAGATAATTTCAAGGATCTATATGCAGATGATGAAGACTTTGTAGATATTTATAAGGTATGTGCTGAATACAAGAATCATTTCCATAGAAAATATGCTGAATATACCTTGCAAAGTGATCTTTTGTTTAAAGGGAATCAGCTTTGTGTTCCTAGAGGTCCTATTAGAGAGAACTTAATTCAAGAAAAGCATAATGGTGCATTGAGTGGTCATTTTGGGATCACCAAAACTCAAGAACTGGTTCAAAGGTTTTATTTTTGGCCTAGGATGAACCTAGATGTCAGGAGGTATGTGGAAAGTTGTGTGGTGTGTCAAAAGGCCAAAGGCACTTCTTCAAATGCAGGCCTATACCAGCCACTGCCTATCCCTACTAGGCCATGGGAATGTTTGAGTATGGACTTTGTAGTTGGTTTACCCAAGACAAGGCAATGTATGGATAGTGTTTATGTTGTTGTAGACAGATTTAGCAAAATGGCTCACTTTGTGCCATGCAAAACAACCAATGATGCCAGTCAAATAGCCTCTCTTTTCTTCAAAGAGATAGTAAGGATTCATGGCTTACCAATCAACATTGTATCAGACAGAGATACTAAGTTTATGAGTCATTTTTGGAAGACTCTTTGGCAAAGAATGGGCACTAATCTATCCTTTGGATCTGCATACCACCCCCAAACTGATGGTTAGACCGAAGTTGTGAATAGGACACTTGGAAACCTCCTAAGATGCTTGACCAAGGAGTATGGTCAACAGTGGGATCAAATTATTGGGAAAGCTGAATATGCCTATAATGATACTGTCAATAGATCAACAGGGAAGAGTCCCTTTGAAATTGTTTATGGTCTACATCCTAGAGGTGTTTATGAGCTAAGAGAGTTGAAGGATGGAGTCAAAGGGAGTGGATATGCTGATGACTTTGCCTATGCAATGCAGGAGATCCATGATACAGTCAGAAAGACACTGGCAGAAAACACCATGAAACATAAGACTAAGGTGGATGAGCATAGGAAAGAAGTCCAATTCAATGTTGGAGACTTAGTAATGGTGCATTTGAACAAGTCTAGACTACAGAAAGGAGTTCCTCATAAGTTGCAAATGAAGAGGATAGGTCCCTGTCCTATCTTGGAGAAGTATGGAAGTAATGCTTTCAAGGTGCAATTACTAGATGACAGTGGACTGTCCCCTATTTTTAACATTGCATATCTAGTTCACTACAGAGGACCACCACTAAACATGGATCAGACCATCCATGAAGTTAGTCAAGATGTAGAAGAACTTAAATTGCCTACTGTCACAGTCAAACAAGCTGATAAAATATTGGATACCAGGGTCTATAAGAGCACTAGAACCAAGGAGTACAAAGAACATCTGATCCAAAGACATGGACAACCTAAAGCTGATGTAGTGTGGATCAAGGAGGCAGAGTTCAAGAAGTTGGGAATTGATCTCAACTTGCTCAATCCAAGGGTGGATTGAAATTTTCTGTTTTGGGGAGGATGGTGTAGGAGCACCTTGGCTTAACTCCATTTTGGTTTGTCATAAGTTTTGGCTTGTACCTGGTCTTAGCCAAATCAGGGTGTTAATGTGTTTGATTTGGACCTTAGGAGGTCTTGTTTGAGTGTGGTGAGTTAATCATTAGGATTAATGTCATCTTAGTTATCTTTGTTGTTAAATGTTGTTTTTAGCTTGGGACAACTTATGTTAGAATGTAAGTGTTAAATGTGTTCTAAACACATGGTCATTGTTAAAAAGATGCCAAGGGACAGTTAAGGGGTTGTTGGTTCGAAAACAAGGTGTTAGAGGTCCTAAGATCTAGGATCATGACATGATGGTAAGTTGCAAGAATATTGTAAAATTGCATGGCAACATTTTGAGTGATTGCATGCAACTTAGTGGGGTTGGATTCCCTGAAATTTAGGAACATGGGATCGATCCATATCCCTTCAATGATGGAAAAGGAATCTATGTAAATGTATGGCTCGTAGAGAAGTAGTTTAGCAGTTGTTGTTATCAAGTTTCGGCTTTGGGAATAGAGGAAGAACTCCGTTTTTCTGAAAATCCCTTGTGTTTGGAGGTGACAGTGATATCAAAGGCATTAAATTTACTATTTTTGCATCATATTGGTGTTCATAGGATAGTTGTGAATAACTTTCATTCTGCATTCAGGTTTCTTAGAGTAGTTCTATTGCTTTGAATTCCTAAACTAGATTGTAGAGGGTTTATTTTCTTTGTTTTGAGCAGTTAGACTTAGAATGGCTCCCCCATAAACACTGACCGTGAAATTTTCCTGAGATTAGGTGAATATGGAAGGGGAGCCAACCAATTGTAAATACTTAGGAGTAGGAAACCCAAAGAGCCAAGCAAGTAATTGTAATCTCAAACCCTAGGCGAGCTAGGACTGCCCGGTTAGTGGTTTGGGAATGAAAATTAGAAGAACTTAGGCAGGGGAAGGAGTACAGTACGGCCATAGTACGGTTCCAGGTGGGATTTTGTCATAGCCAAGCATGTTAGAAGGATTGAAACCTCAATCAATTCATTTGAGATAGATTTGAAGGAGAAAGTGTTAAAACCCTAAGTGTTAGGCCTATTAGCCCTAAACCTCCTTGATTGTAGGAATCCACCATACGGTACAGACAGGGGTCTAAAACTTGATGAAAGATTTAAAGCTCCAAAAAGGGTGTCTGGAACTGAAGATTGTTTGACAGGTTGTTTGGCAAGTTTCAGAGAAAAAGGCAGAAAACTGACTGGTAAGGGCTACTAGAAATAAGGCCTCACTAAAGGAAAATCTTGGAAACGGGTAGTTTGAAGAGTGAACACCAAGTAAGATGGATCTATTTGGATGTAAGAAGCATGAGGACAGTACCCTTAGCTCCCCTACAAAGAGTTCAAGTCAGATGATGATGCTAGCACTTAGATCCTTCTAGGTGTTGTGAAGAAGAATGCAATTTCAAATGGTGTTGGTCTTCCTAAGCTAAGCACAAGTAGAAAACTCTTTGAGAAGAGTTGGAGCAGGGCTTGGTTAATCACCCAAGCTCAACAAGAACCATTGGAGTCAGGTTCTAGGAAGGAGATAGTGAAAAGGTCTCTAGAAGGTTGTGTAAGCAAGCTTTGGTTCACCACACACCACCATACTATCCATATATTTCACATGTTCTTGATTAGAATGTCTTACAGGTAGAGGACAGGCAACTAGCTCTAGAGCTTGTGTGCATTCTGTAGCACAAGAGACTCACCCTTAGGGGTCGATAAATTGAGTAGGTGAGGATCCAGTGGGATCCTAATGATGAGTCTTTTTCCACTTGGGAGGATGCATCTTGGATGCGGGAGTTGTACCCTTTCTTGTTTGCAGGCTTCCAAGAGTAAGCCTAATCCTAGAGGGGGAGGATGTAGCACCTCTCATAATTTTTCCCTGATAGATTGATAGTTGATCTATTTTATGATGAGACATTATGATACATTATATTATGTTAGACTTATTGTTATGATGATGCCATTGATGACACTTTTAGATACTTGAGGTTTTATGCACATGTTATGATTAGCATATGGTTTTATTCAGGCCACTGTGAAGATCTATTTTGATTATTAGGACTAACCCTATCATGAGCACTATGTGATTATCTTATCATGATTGCTATGTGATTATCATGTGATTATTCTTGTCCTAATTACTATATGGCCAATTGTTATATGAGTTGATTCGATTTCTAGGTGTTGTTCTTACTGAGGTGATTGAGTGAAAGGGATAGTGTCGCATCACTCACTCGTGAATACCTTGCGACGCTGTGATTCCCTTTCACAGTGTGTTTGTTTACATGTATATGCATGAGTCTTGTTTTGTGTGCTGTAGGTTGTAGGTACCAAGCATCGACTCCTCCATAATTGGTAGGTCTGAGCGTGCCTTGAACCCAATCTATTAGTTGATCAAAGATAACACTTGATCCCATACCCTGCCATCATCCTCGAAGAGGATGAGTATCCAGTTTGGCACCCTATCAGTATTGTCAGTATGTTAGTTTGGTCAGTTAGTGTTGCTTAAGGTTTCTATTTCGACCCTAGATAGTGGTCAGGTAATTAATTGGCATTTGATTTTTATTTAATTTAAATTTCCTCATAAAATTCCTTTGGTTATCTTATGAATTAAAATCAATTGCTAGTAAAAGGGTATACTTTGATAAATACATATATAATCATAGTTAATAATAAAATAAATTTATAGTGTAATGTTATAATTAGCAAATAATAATAATATGGTAAATAAATAGAATATTATAAAGTTGAGCTATTTAATTAATTATTATGTGTGAGTAAATGTGGGTAAATGGTTTTACCATTTGTGTGAAATTGGGTATCAATTATATTTACCCAAATTATAGTTTTAAACAAGATGCTTTTAATTGTTTGAACCATTGATTTAATAAATTAAAATTAACTTTAGTTCGTTTTGAAGTTGGTTGGGATTTCCCATACAACGGACATCCTTCTTTTTCCTGTAAACATTTTGGTTTTGGGGGGAATTCATTTGGTTCTATTGAGGGGACAAAATTGTCTGTAAATTTTTTCTTATATTGTTGATTTTGGCTGGGAATTGTGTTTTTTTGGAAATTTGGATTGTGAAATTGGAGAAGTTGAAATTTGCAGTGAAAGTTTGAGCTCGACATCAAATTCCCGTCCTTGCCAAGCATTGGATCTAGGTTGGATTTTGATTTTTTTCTCTTTATTTACATTTTCTCTTCTGAGTGTTTGATTAATGCAATGGATTTCTCTCCATCTACCTTTTGAAAATGAATGTTTGATTATTCTATTCTACCGGGAAATGAGAAATTTATTTATTTATTGCAGAATAAAAATAATTGATAAATGTATTCGAATGCCTTAAGTAATTTAATATATATATATCAGAAGCGATAATGATAGAACCTCTATCCTAAACAAAATGTTCAGATTGCTTTTGTCAATGCATTTTTATGTTAAAAACCTTGTTCTGTGTTCTCGACCACCATATTGGATTATTTTTCACTTGGACTATATGCTCAAACATCACTCAACCCTCTTGGCAATCTATCGATCACCTTGCATGATCCTTCCAATCTTCCAACAATTTTTTATACAACCCTCATCTCATCTTCATATGAGCCTTTGAATATCCCTCAATTGCATAGACACAATTTTCTTTCCTTCTCCAATTTTCTATGTTCCAGGCCATGCACCTCCTTAGTTTGTGCTTTATGCATCCTCATTAAAATTGAGCAATATTAGCATGTATAAAAGATTTTTGTTTCAGAGCCGTTCAAATATTAGTGCTGTGACTTTGTCCCTTGGTAAACCACTGAAATGCCACCTTTCTATGGAAAGACTCCATATCCTTAAAGCACACCATTTTTTTTCTAAGCATATCTTGCTTCTTGGCGTTCCATACCCTTGAGAGCTCCTAAGGTCGCCGCCTCACACTAGTTCTTCATCATTTATAACTGCTTCTTGATCTTTTTCCCTCACGCAAATATTATTAGCTTGTTTCAATCTTATCCTTGGATTTTTATCAACGTTCCTTTATTTTTTTTTCTTTCTTG